>JASANB010005346.1:0-84960 GCA_030248155.1 Sabatieria punctata
ACTTACTTAACCAAACAAAATAGTAAATTTGAAATCATATTCTCGGCGAGTAGCATTAGGAACTGAACTAGCGAGACATTTCACCAAGTCTGTAAAATATGAGAATAGACATTTTCGCCCCTTAATTTAGTTATAAACAAACCAACGGATTTCCCTCTACATACAATATAGTGATTGGTCAGGAGGACTGATACCAATACACCTTACTGTATGTATGTAATGCTGGTTGCAGAAAGGAAAAATGGTGATTTGCCGGTTTCTCAACTGTCAAAACTTGTCTCTCAAAAATCTCGCTTCAAATCCTGCACTAGTGCCGTACAGTACAGTACATGAAACTACAGTTTCGAGTAACCACCGATGCATGAAAGCAGGTTTGTTTCATGAAAACGAAACCTGTCATTGAATAAGAGCTTTAGGTATCTATTAGCTTTTCGTCTGCTGTTCCTGTACTGATACTGGTTTGGCAAATTAAGAGTTGTATGGTATCTGCTGTTCCTAGAAAAAAGTAATTAAAAGGCATTGAACGAACAACTGCGTTTTGCCAAGAACACGACGACACTATTCGAAGAGGTTAACAAAACGAAGGAGTTAGATTTCATAGTGTTTGCAGTTTAGCGGAAATCGGTACTCAGATATTCAATCATTTTAGGGTCTTTTCCATAACTTTTTGTATGGAAAAGTAAATTGGAATTTAATTAAAAGTTGAAAGTAAATTAAAATCAAATTAAATTGTTGGTAAACTGGGGCAAGTAAATTAAAAAGTAAGTAAATTATTTTGTGGAGGTGTATATTCCTCAACTAATTTACTTGACAACGGTACTATAAATTCATGTGTAGGTGTTGTACAACTGTTGGAAAGTTCAGGGTTTAAAAATAGGTTCAGGTTCAAGTCAAAGCCAACATCGAAATTTCAGGTTCAAGTCCATCTTCTAAAAAACCTGGACAATAGGTTCAGGTTCAAGTCCACCGATATCTCCAAAAAACTGTAGATATTTTGCGCTGCTTGCAACTTTTCTGAGCTATAAGCCTTTCTACTGGCAGAAAAACATACATCAGACTTTACAGGGCAATGTACTTTCGTTTTCTGACAGTTTCAATTTGAAAATAGGTATAAAAACATGAAATCTTTAAAAATTTGTGCAATCCAACCGAAAATTTTACATAGTTTGCCTTAAAATTGCAGTTGAAATTTGAACCTGTTGAGAAAGTCCAATAAAACGGAACAGGTTCAACTCCGGCTGAAATAAAATAGGTTTAAGGTTCAGGTTAAAGTCCACAAATTTCAGGTTAAAAACCTATTATTAGATCCAGGTTCAGTCGGACTTGCCAACAGTATGTTGTACATTTAAAATGCATTCAAACAGAGAAGTGAAGTTACATAGTTTTCTTCACTACTAATCTTATATGTAAGTACTGTCATACGTTTAACCATCAGTGTGCGGTAGGTAGACTACAGTCTGTAGTATGTACATAGTTGGCTAGTTGCTGCGCAGTTATAAAACCCTCAGCAGTAATTCAGCCAAAAAACATACCCACAATTCATTCCTTCCTTTTGGTGTGAAGTTAGATTTCAAAAATATGAATGCAATTCCAATTGAACAAACACAGAACTAAAATTTGCATTGCATACAGTCCATTTTATAATTTTTCCGCGATATTCGATTGCTACTACCTACTAGCGATTTTTGAAGAAAAACGAAAATAAGAGTCGGTCCATGAAAAAATCAAACATTAGTCTGTACAGCTGATTTTTCAAAATCACCGCACAGATGTGAAACTTCCAGCGATTGAAGACCATGAAAAGAAATGAAAAAGTTTGCCATCCGATTTTCTCTAGCTGCATTTGAACCCAAGTTGTGGACCCTCGAAAATCGGGATTTTGGCACTCTCCAGTGGCACCACCCTAAATTTGAACGGCTGCGGTTCACTAGTCTGTGGACGAAATGTTATCAGTTATGGCTCGTTAGAAAGACCATTTCAAGTACTTTAAAGCGCTTCTATCAGATTTTCAAAAAATTGGTGTGATCTTGTGCAATTCGCCGTAAACTTTAACAGGCTATATCTTAAAATTGAACATGGTATCTCAAAAAGTGACTATCATATTCGGAATCTCCGTTCTTTTGTGCGTCTAACGGTATCAACCATATTTATATGGAGTTGCAATCTGACAGTCAAACGATCAGTTGAAAGTAGGGTGGTCGGACACTCAAAAATCCGGTTTTACTGGCGCTTTTCGGTCACCCACCAAACTTCGAACGGCTGCCGTTCACTAGTCTGTTGACCAAATGTTATCCGTTATGGCTCGTTAGAGAGACCATTTCAAGTAGTTTCAAGCGCTTCTGTCAGATTTTTAAAATATTGGTCTGATCTTGTGCAATTCGCCGTAAACTTTAACAGGCCATATCTTAAAACTGAACATGGTATCTCAAAAAGTGGCTATCATATTCGGAATCTCCGTTCTTTTCTGCGTCTAACGGTATCAACCGTATTTATATGGAGTTGCAATCTGACAGTCAAACGATCAGTTGAAAGTAGGGTGGTCGAACACTCAAAAATCCGGTTTTTTTGCGCTTTTCGGTCACCCACCAAATTTTGAACGGCTACCGTTCACTAGTCTATTGACCAAATGTTATCAGTTATGGCTCGTTAGAAAGGCCATTTCAAGTAGTGTCAAAAATGATAGTCATTTTTTGAGATGCAATGTTCAATTTTAAGATATGGCCTGTTAAACTTTACGGCGAATTGCACAAGATCAGACCATTTTTTTTAAAAATCGGACAGAAGCGCTTGAAACTACTTGAAATATTCTTTCTAACGAGGCATCAGTGATAATATTTGGTCAACAGACTATTGAACGGCAGCCGTTCAAAATTTGGTGGGTGACCGAAATACGCAAAAAAACCGGAGTTTTGAAAGTGTCCGATCACCCTATCTTCAACTGATCGTTTGAGTCAGATTGCAATTCTATATAAAAATGTTTGGTACCGTTAGATGCACAAAAGAACGGAGATTCCGAATATGATAGTCACTTTTTAAGATACCATGGTGAATTTTGAGATATGGCCTGTTAAAGTTTAGGGCCGATTGCACCAGATCAATCCAATCTTTTGAAAAACAGGTAAAAGCAGTTGACACTACCTGAAATGGCCTTTCTAACGAGCCATAACTGATAACATTTGGTCAACAGACTAGTGAACGGCAGCCGTTCAAAATTTGGTGGGTGACCGAAAAGCGCAAAAAAACCGGAGTTTTGAAAGTGTCCGACCACCCTATCTTCAACTGATCGTTTGGCTGTCAGATTGCAATTCTATATAAAAATGTTTGGTACCGTTAGATGCACAAAAGAACGGAGATTCCGAATATGATAGTCACTTTTTGAGATACCGTGTTCAATTTTAAGATATAGCCTGTTAAAGTTTACGGCGAATTGCACAAGATCACACCAATTTTTTGAAAATCTGATAGAAGCGCTTGAAAGTACTTGAAATGGTCTCTCTAACGAATCATAACTGATAACATTTGGTCAACAGACTAGTGAACGGCAGCCGTTCAAAGTTTGGTGGGTGACCGAAAAGCGCAAAAAAACCGGATTTTTGGAAGTGTCCGACCACCCTACCTTCAACTGATCGTTTGATTGCCAGATTGCAACTCCATATAAATATGGTTGATACCGTTCGACGCAGAAAAGAACGAAGATTCCGAATATGATAGTCACTTTTTGAGATACCATGTTCAATTTTAAGATATGGTCTGTTAAAATTTACGTCGAATTGCACAAGATCAGACCAATTTTTTTAAAATCTGACAGAAGCGCTTGAAACTACTTGAAATGGTCTTTCTAACGAACCATAAGTGAAAAAATTTGGTCTACAGACTTGTAAACCGCAGCCGTTCAAATTTAGGGTGGTGCCACTGGAGAGTGCCAAAATCCCGATTTTCGAGGGTCCATAACTTGGGTTCAAATGCAGCTAGAGAAAATCGGATGGCAAACTTTTTCATTTCTTTTCAAGGTCTACAATCGCTGAAAGTTTCACATCTGTGCGGTGATTTTGAAAAATGAGCTGTACAGAGCTCTTCGCGTCAATGTTCGATTTTTTCGTGGACCGACTCTTAATTTACCTTTGGCAGGAATCTTATTCGTTACGACATTACGGAAATTTATTTATGTAACGCGTTACAGCAAGAAATTGGCCGTTTTAATTTCTGTAACACGTTACGATTACGGAAATTTAAAATCCGGTAAAACAGAAATAACGTGTACGTAAATTACCGATTTTAATTTACGTTGCCCATCCCTAGCTGTGTCCTATTCTATTAGCGTGTTCAATCTTCCAAACCAACCATTTTCTAGCTGTATTAGGCACATTTAGCACAATGTTATGCTGGACAAGGGAATGTGCATAGTCTAGTCAAAGGATGTCGTATCTCCTGCTCTCTGCAGTTTCTTCATCCTGTTCGGTACATTATAGCATGTGTCGGATAAACGTTATCAATCAATCAAAACTGTATTATTTCATGCTGTGTCCTATTCTATTAGCGTGTTCAATCTTCCAAACCAACCATTTTCTAGCTGTATTAGGCACCTTTAGCACTAATATAAAGCGAATGTTGATTCTTGGTTGGTTTCCATGGTAACATTAGCCAAGTAATTAATTTAAGGTGGATGAATTTCTGATAATTGCTCTGAGTTTGATGACAAAGCGCAGAAGTCAAGTCAATTGTATAAAATGAGTCGTAAAGATTGTGATTTGGTCTGTAGATTTCACTGGTTTTTATGGTTGATTACCAGAATAGGAGGTCTGCTGTAGATTTCAGCACTGTTCGTATAGTTAAAACGGCGTAAAACAGCTGAAAACTGTTTCTTTAAACGGAGTATTTCAATATCTCTTGCCGATATTTTCAACATTGCAAAAGTCTTGGTGTTCAAGAGCTTCACTGCCTTTCTCTGGAAACACCTACCGCGGATCCCGTTTATTTATATATACTGAGGTACATAACTTTACTTTAAACGGAACAGAATTAGATATACTGTAGGTTCGGTACCAAGGAAATCAATCGAGGCCCTGTCTGTTTAAATCGTTTACGGTTTTCGACGCGAATTTATTGAGTAGATACGGTAGCATTGCAATTTGCCGTCTGACCGGGATGCAAGTAAAGGCTAACTGACGCGACAACTTTGCCGTCTGGTGAATCATACAAGGCAATTTCCCCCTTGGAATGGCGGCTGATCTGTTTAAATTAAGCCTAACCATAGGTTTCAACTAGGTTGGGCGGCTGATCTCTTTAAACTAAGCCTAACCATACATGTAGGTCACGCAAATCTCAATCAACTTGAATGAATCGAAACTCGGTATTCAGTAAGTAAAATTAAGAAAATTTTTTACCGCTAAGTGAAAGTACTTACTTTAATTCAAATAACTAAGTACCAAGTAACTTTTGCCCAGTAAATTTACTGGGAACAACACTGCTATTGACAGCGTTATTTCCTGCTGTGTACATATTATCCTGGCCCACGGCCTACCTTCGTGCGCGCGCTCTTGGCCCGATGCAGAGGCCTACCCGCTGTTGTTGTAGTTTTTGGTAGCTGCTCTCACGCGTATTCTCGATGTGCTCAACGTAATGGCACTGTGCTAATAAAGTTGCTGCCCAACTCGCGTGTGTTGTGTGCGACCAGGCTGGACCTAACAGGTTCATTTGGTTTATTAGCCGCTAGAGATGTTCACGAGCCTAAAAATCACGGCTCGGCTCGGCTCGATTGTGAGCTCTGTCTTGGTCAGCTCGTTTCAGCTCGTTTGTGCGCACCTCCAAGCTCGCTAGAGCTCGGCTCGCGAGCTTTAAATTAGGCGGAAAGCTCGGAAAAATAGAAAAGTAACAACACCATAAATTCACTACCTAAGGGTTTTCCTCACTAATTTGGCGGTTTTTTTCTGTTTGTTTGCTTAAAATAATGCAGCAAACATAGAAATTAAGCCAATCTTCCCTCCAAAAACAACAATATTTTCAAAAGTGATTAAATTTTACACATTTTTAAGTTAGTAGCGTGTTCTGGGCTCGGCTCGGCTCGGACCGCGAGCTTTCTAACCTTGTTGAGCTCGCTCAAACTGGGCTCGCGAGCCGGGCCGAGCCGAGCTTTTTCACTTTTTCAGGCTCGTGAACATCTCTATTATCCGCTAGTTTTTATAATAATTATTGACGTCAGCCAACACAGCCTCTATAGGCGTAATTATTCTCGTTTTCACTCTTCTCTGTCATCATATTTCATCGCCGTAATAAACGTTGTTTATTCGTTTGCTGCTCAAGTGTTCCAGAATGCTAACTGTGAAATCCAGATTCACACCTGATTATAGCCTAACCATAGGCCACGCAAATCTCAACCAACTTAAATGAATCTTTTTTTAAATAAAATATAAATAAACTCCTTAAACAGAGACATTCACTATCAAATTTAAAACAATGATATGTGTTAGAATGAAAGGCTAAGTACTCTACTTGCTGGTATGGCTATTACAGTCAGGCACTTAACGCCGTTTATGGTACCGACACCATATAAGGTGCCGGTACCATATATGGTACCGGTACCGAGGGTAGTGGTACCATATATGGTACCGGCACCATACATGGTACCCCCACGTTCGGGGCCTGTGGTGGCACCATATATGGTACCGGCACCATATATGGTGACGGTACCATGTATGGTGCCGGTACCATACATGGTACCGGTGCCATATATGGTACCACCACTCCACTTATTCGAAGAGGTACCATATTTAGTGCCGGTACCATATACAGTAGTGCACAAAAAAAATGTCCTCTCCACTTTTTCGGCTTCACTAAAATCACTCTTTTTCACTCAATTCTCAACGAATTTGAACCAAATTTTCGGGGTAGGTGCCCAATTAGTCTGGCTACTTGAGTTACAGTTTCGGCGCAAAAATTCAAATTTTGGCGGGAAATTTAAACGAAAATGCGAAAATCATATGGTCTCATAAAAACGGCTCTTACTCAGGAAATACAAAAGCTACGCCCGTGAAATCACGGCCGCTTATAGAACCAATATAGTGCAATTTTATGTAGAAGTTTCAACTCCCTCGCTCAAAGTACGCGCGAGAATCGGATTTTCAAATTTGGCAAAAAATCGGGATTTATCATCATTTCCAAAGCTAACAGTTTGAGGTTCACTAAAATTGCCCGTTTTCAGTCAACTCGCTGCCAATCTGAACCAAATTTGCAGAGTACGTGCCCAATGGGTCTAGCTAACTCTGCTAGAATTTCGGCGCGAAAATTCAAATTTTGGCGGGAAATTTAAACGAATATGTGAATATCATGAAATGGTCTCATACAAACGGCTCTTACTCAAGAAATACAAAAGATATTCTGGTGAAATCATGGCCACTTATAGACCCAACGTAGTGCAGTTTTATGTAGAAGTTTCAAAACCCTCGCTCAAAGTACGCGCGAGAATCCGATTTTCAAAGTTAGCATGAAATCGGGATTTATCCATTTCCAAAGCTAACAGTTTGAGGCCCGTTTTCAGTGTATTCTCTGCCAATCTGAACCAAATTTGCAGAATAGGTGCCCAATGGGTCTGGCTAACTCTGCTAAAATTTCGGCGCGAAAATTCCAACTTTGGCGGGAAATTTAAACTACAAAGTATCCTGCAAAAATTGTTCCTACTAATGTTTTAATTTCCCGCCAAAATTTGAATTTTCGCGCCGAAATTTTTGCAGAGTTATCCAGACCCATTGGGCACCTATTCTGCAAATTTGGTTCAGATTGGCAGAGAATTGACTGAAAACGGGCAATTTTTGTGAACCTCAAAATGTTAGCTTTCGAAATGGATAAATGCCGATTTTCTGCCAAATTTGAAAATCGGATTCTCGCGCGTACTTCGAGCGAGGGTTTTGAAACTTCTACATAAAACTGCACTACGTTGGGTCTATAAGCGGCCGTGATTTCACCAGAATAGCTTTTGTTTTTCTTGAGTAAGAGCCGTTTTTATGAGACCATTGTATGATATTCTTATATTCGTTTAAATTTCCCGCCAAAATTTGAATTTTCGCGCCCAAATTCTAGCAGAGTTAGCCAGACCCATTGGGCACGTACTCTGCAAATTTGGTTCAGATTGGCAGAGAATTGACTGAAAACGGGCAATTTTAGTGAACTTCAAAATGTTGGCTTTGGGAATGGATAAATCCCAATTTTTTGCCAACTTTGAAAATCGGATTCTCGCGCGTACTTTGAGCGAGGGTTTTGAAACTTCTACATAAAATTGCACTATATTGGGTCTATAAGCGGCCGTGATTTCACGGGCGTAGCTTTTGTATTTCTTGAGTAAGAGCCGTTTTTATGAGACCATATGATTTTCGTATTTTCGTTTAAATTTCCGGCCAAAATTAGAATTTTCGCGCCGAAACTGTAACACAAGTAGCCGGACTAATTGGGCACCTACCCTGAAAATTTGGCTCAAATTCGTTGGGAATTGAGTGAAAAACAGTTATTTTTGTGAACCCGAAAAAGTGGAGAGGACATTTTTTTTGTGCACTACTGTATGGTACCACCACGCTCGGGGACTGTGGTGGTACCATATATGGTACCAGTACTATATATGGTACCCCTACCTTCGAGCACTGTGGTGGTACCATATAAGGTGCCGGTACCATATATGGTGCCGGTACCATATATGGTACCAGTACTATATATGGTACCCCTACCTTGAGGCACTTGATTTTCTGTCATTAAACTCAATTTTTAAACGAAAGAAAGGTGAAAAAGTTAGGCATGCTTTAAGTCTGAATTTCGATTAGTAAGCGATAAATTCAGTTTGGGAATTTTTGGTCCCATACATAGTCAAGCATGCCCATTTTCAGAGGGCTGAGGACTCTTCAGTCATGACTGAAGTGTCTAGTACAGTAAACCTTTGTAGGTCAAATAAAAATGAAAGGTGTTAAATGTATTTACAGACGATTCTGAACGTTTTTGGAGACGTTTTCTTTTCGATTCCAACTCACAACCCTGCGATCTTTTCCGGCGCTCAACCAACTTCCCCACCCTTCTCTGAACTTTGTAGTTTATGGTTGGCCTCTTACATTGTCTTACGAAAAAACCAGATTCGGCTGATCGAATGCATGTACCAACCACCCATGCCCATGCCTAACTTTTTCACCTTTCTTTCATTTAAAAATTCGGGTTCTTAACCCCTTGCAACCTACCCACCACTATAGTGGCTTCACGACAGCCAAAAAATTTGGCTGTCATGAAGTAAATTTGGGTTGAATTCCAGTCCGGTGTGGTAGGTAGGGTCAGGGTTTGGCTGCCTCAGGATAGGGGGTTCTCCGATTAAGGAGTCCGAACTTTCTAAAAGCAAAAAAATCTGGAAAATTTGGCTGTCGTGAAGATAACGAAGTCGTGATTTTTTTTTTTTGGCTGTCGTGAAGTGCGTAAACTTCACGACAGCCAAACAAACGGTATGTTATTTAGGGTTAAAATACTCTTCAGCCACTTTTGGCGCTCTAACTCTTTTGCAACCCTATAGTGGCATATTTTATTGCAGAATTTCGTAGAGCTATCATTGCTCTACATTTTGGTTAGTGGAACGTTTGCCCAGGGTTGCCAGGTTTTTGGAACCCAATCCCACTACTTCTCAGCAAGAAAACCCCTACTTCCCCCTACCATTTTCAAAAAACCCCTACCAAAAACCCCTACCCTAAAAAGGCAAAAAAACAGTGGTGTTTTTAAGGTATTGAAGTTAAATTCTTGTATAAAGTAGTAAGTGAGCTAAACGATAGCTAAACTAATACTATAACAGCCACAAACGCAAGACATATCAATGAACTGAATACTAAATATTTAGTTAAAATTTGTTTTTGAAAAGGTAACTGCGCGCTTTGAGTCCTCTTCAGTTCTTAAAAGTAAAGCAGAGAGAAGCAAGAAATATGGTAAATTTGGATTTTGAATGTTTTGCATTTCAGAAACAGACTTGGGGTCCTTTACGCTATGAAAACCAATTTTGGTGTATGGAAAACTTGAACCATAAAATGTCCTTTAGAGTTGGTACACTATGTGACACACCAGGGTTCGCGCCAATCTGGCATTCGAAAATCCGCAAATATTCCCTGACGAAAGCCAAAACTCTCTGTCTACGTTTTCACAAAATCCTCTCACTAATGTAAACTCTTGGTGAAAAGGGACAGTGGCCCGACCAAGGCCAGAAAATTTCTAAAAATTAGAATTTGCCTTAAGAGCGCATTTAAAACATATGCTGGGCATAAATTTGACAGTTTTAGTCAGTGGCGTACCCAAGGTTTTCGCAAAGGGGGTGTAAAATTTTGAAGATGCCTGGTTGGCCCTCTGCCCAACCAGAGCGAGAAAATTTCGCTTCAAAATCAGCCTTGAAAAACGCGCTTAAAAAGCATTCTGAGCTGAGTTTAGAATAAACAGAAATTACAAGTTAGTTGTTTAAGAGGCAGTCCATGAAAAAGTCGAACCTTCCCAGGAACAGCCTTGTACAGCTGATTTTTCAAAATCTGCGTAGACAGCTGTAACTTTCAGACTTTGTAGAACACGGAAGGTCATGGAAGTATTTGCTATCCGATTTTCTCTAAGTGCCCTAGAACCAAAATTACGGCCCTTCAAAAATCGCTATTTTGACTGTTTTTGCCAATGAAGTCCCGACTTCAAAACGGCATAACTCGGTTTGGAGTGGGCCGATTCTGATGTGATATGTCTTATTAAAGAGGTAATTTGACCCTCTATCAGCCTATATGCACAGCAGAATTCCATTCCATCTACAACTTTTTCGAATGTTTTTTGACTTTGAGAGGCCATATCTCAAAAATGAATGGGGTTATACGGCAAGGTTAGGACAGATTCTAAATCTACATGCAATTTCGCGTGTGATGGTCATATTTGTGTTTCTCAAAGCTTGGAGCTCAACAACCAAACGTTCGGTCGAATGTAGCCAGTCAAAACCCTCATTTTTCCTTTTTTCAAACGAGCTGCTTGACATTGAAACGCTATAAGTCAGTCGTGATTTATATGTTTTTTACTGCAAATACATCATTTTAGAGGCAATCGAATAAGCTGTCAGACCATACAGACTAGGTGGCCCAGTATTGCTTTTTCACTGTTTAACACACCTTCAACTTTGGCAGACAATAACTCAAAAATGAACATGGTTATACGGTAATGTGATGGCAGATTCGAAATCTAGTCGCAATTTCACGTCTGATGGTTATAATACTGTTGCTCAAAGCTTGGAGCTCAGCTGTCAAACGTTCGATTGAATGTAACTGGTTAGAATAAGTCGTTTTGTTCTTTTCAAACGCGCTGTCTGACATTGAAAAGCTGTATGTCAGTAATGAGCAAACTATTTCTACTGTAATATTGAATAAGCTTCCAAACCATGTTCACTGGATGGTTCAATAGTGCTTTTTCACTGTTTCACTACACAGTACAGAGCATCACCTAAATAAGTAATTGAAAAGATCCGCAGAGACTATCAAACAATTTTCACCAAGTACACATAATTAGGCAACTGAACAATAGTGCTTACAACTTTGCACTGTAATAATAAGAATGGACTACCCTAAAGGATAACTATCGCACACTGACATAACAATCGAAAACTATAATCAGGCGATCTGCTATGAATTTCTCCGTTTAAGTTAAATTACTTCTAATGCTAATTGCAATATTCATGCAGAAAAATTTGCCCACAAGATGTCTTCAACTGTTTCATATTCTTCATCTTCAACATATTCATCATGCCTGATATAGTGAAATTCACTGTTTTGACTGGTGACATCATCCATTTCTGCAAATTCTGGGTCTTCCACTACAGGCCCTGGCTGTCGCTCATTTGCATATTTTCGCCTTTTTGGTTGTGGTGGGGCAGCTGGCGCAGTAGTGGTGGTAGGTGTTACAGTACCTTCACGCTGTTGTCGTGCTTTATGAGAGAAGTAACTCATTATCTGCGTTTCAGTCAGATATTCACTCTTGTCAAATATCAGCTTACCATCTGCAATTTTGTACATTATGCAAGTGTTATAATTTTCCGATATCGTGTTACCCAGTCCGGTTTTTCTTCGCATTAGTATGGCAGTTTGCTTTGGATCGAATTTTAGGTGATTTGTTTCTCCTTGTTTAAAGATTTCATCCAGAAATGTACGTTGTTTTCTTGAAAATCGTATATTTGGAGCTGGCTGCTGTAACGCCCAACCTTTTTCTAGCAGCGGCATGTTTCTGCCACAGCGACTCTGACGCATCTCTAGTAACGTTAGTTCTTCACGTACTTGTGGAATAACTGGGTTTGTGTGAAGCTTTTCAAGCTGACTCAGAAACATTCGTTGAGCATAATCCTGCATTGTTGCATGGTCAGGTTCAAAGTGATGCTTTCCAACTTCAATGTGTCGAACCAGATTACCATAATATTGAAACTGCCAGGTGCAGCCATCTACTGGACATGTGAATAGTGTCCTTCGATTTGGCTCTTCTGAACTGTCGTCACTCACAGTTTGACGTTCACCTTCTTCTGCTTGAAGTTCATCATCAAATAGTTCATTTACTCCATCATCTGTTTCCTCTGGTGCCTGTACCATATGTGTCCGTTGCTGTTTTTTAGGATAATAGTTCTCCCCAACTTTTTTCCAGTAGTCATATCCTTCCTTTTTTACTTCATTCTGTGTTTCGTGTGTTTCTATAGAAGCACTATCAGCTAAATATAAAATCCGGAAAGCCATAACCGAAAAAATCCTATTTGATGAGTTTTGCTGGCATTAAAAATGCACAGCAATTTTTTCAACGTTTAAAGGTAGTCGATAGGTTTAACTCATCATTTTTATGTCCTCTTGGTCTGGTGATCATGCTGAAAATTATAAACAGCTTTCCGTTCCACATCCAGATTTCTTAACTGAAAATGTGTATACAGCTATAAAAACCGTTCTGTGAGTGGATTTTGTTTGGTCGCTTCAATATGCACTGCACGAACACCACTTTTGCAGCGTTTCTGTTTGCTCCATCAGCTACAGAACATAGAGTTTCCTTTTGCATATATGCATGCTACTACTGTGGAAAACATATATGTTTTATGTATATGTTTTAAAACATAAATATGTTTCTTTTTTGGGAAACATACAGTAGTGCACAAAAAAAATGTCCTCTCCACTTTTTCGGGTTCACTAAAATCACTCTTTTTCACTCAATTCTCAACTAATTTGAACCAAATTTTCAGGGTAGGTGCCCAATTAGTCCGGCTACTTGTGTTACAGTTTCGGCGCGAAAATTCAAATTTTGGCTGGAAATTTAAACGAAAATACGAAAATCATATGGTCTCATAAAAACGGCTCTTACTCAAGAAATACAAAAGCTACGCCCGTGAAATCACGGCCGCTTATAGACCCAATATAGTGTAATTTTAGGTAGAAGTTTCAAAACCCTCGCTCAAAGTACGCGCGAGAATCCGATTTTCAAAGTTGGCAAAAAATCGGGATTTATCATCATTTCCAAAGCTAACATTTTGAGGTTCACTAAAATTGCCCGTTTTCAGTCAATTCTCTGCCCATTTGAACCAAATTTGCAGAGTACGTGCCCAATGGTTCTGGCTAACTCTGCTAGAATTTGAGCGCGAAAATTCAAATTTTGGCGGGAAATTTAAACGAATATGTGAATATCATAAAATGGTCTCATAAAAACGGCTCTTACTCAAGAAATACAAAAGCTATTCTGGTGAAATCATGGCCGCTTGTTGACCCAATATAGTGCAATTTTATGCAGAAGTTTCAAAACCCTCGCTCAAAGTACGCGCCAGAATCCGATTTTCAAAAATGGCTGAAAATCGGAATTTATCCATTTCCAAAGCTAACACTTTGAGGTTCACTAAAATTGCCTGTTTTCAGTCAATTCTCTGCCAATCTGAACCAGATTTGCAGAATAGGTGCCCAATGGATCTGGCTAACTCTGCTAGAATTTCGGCGCGAAAATTCAGATGTTGGTGGGAGATTTAAACATTAGTAAGAACAATTTTTGCAGGATACTTTGTAGTTTAAATTTCCCGCCAACATTCGAATTTTCGCGCCGAAATTCTAGCAGAGTTAACCAGACCCACTGGACACCTATTCTGCAAATTTAGTTCAGATTGGCAGAGAATTGACTGAAAACGGGCAATTTTAGTGAACCTCAAAATGTTAGCTTTGGAAATGGATAAATCCCGATTTTCTGCCAACTTTGAAAATCGGATTCTCGCGCGTACTTTGAGTGAGGGTTTTGAAACTTCTACATAAAACTGCACTATGTTTGGTCTATAAGCGGCCATGATTTCACAAGAATAGCTTTTGTATTTCTTGAGTAAGAGCCGTTTTTATGAAACCATTTTATGATATTCACATATTCGTTTAAATTTCCCGCCAAAATTTGAATTTTCGCGCCCAAATTCTAGCAGAGTTAGTCAGACCCATTGGGCACGTACTCTGCAAATCTGGTTCAGATTGACAGAGAATTGACTGAAAACGGGCAATTTCAGTGAACCTCAAAATGTTAGCTTTGGAAAATGGATAAATTCCGATTTTTTGCCAAATTTGAAAATCGGATTCTCGCGCGTACTTTGAGCGAGGATTTTGAAACTTCCACAGAAAATTGCACTATATTGGGTCTATAAGCGGCCGTGATTTCACGGGCGTAGCTTTTGTATTTCTTGAGTAAGAGCCGTTTTTATGAGACCATATGATTTTCGCATTTTCGTTTAAATTTCCCGCCAAAATTTGAATTTTCGTGCCGAAACTGTAACACAAGTAGCTGGACTAATTGGGCACCTACCCTGAAAATTTGGTTCAAATTCGTTGAGAATTGAGTGAAAAACAGTGATTTTAGTGAACCCGAAAAAGTGGAGAGGACATTTTTTTTGTGCACTACTGTATATGTATATGCATCCAAATATGTTTACAGTTTCAAATATGTTTTATGTATATGTTTCTGGGGTCAATATGTTTTCGAAAACATAAACATATTATAGCAGTAGGCGTCCCGCAAACTTTACTACTTTACTGCTGTATGCTTGCATAGGTACTGAGGTCTCAATATGTTTCAAATAAACATAAAACATGTTTTGAAGTGCGCAGTGTTATTGAAATGGTTTACTGCATACTTTTTACGTTTTTAAATTTCCTTTCTTTTCTTTTTTACTCTAGGACCACTTTTGTCTGCTTTTCAAATAAGTATTCTATCACCCAGCATCTATTTTATAGATACATACAGACTTTGCGCAAAAACGTATTACATTGTACGTAGGTGTTCCTGCAGCTTCTGCAGTGTTGAACCTGTGTTCTCCTGGGTAGGAATTGCTCAACACGGTCAGCGCTACCATACTGGTGCTGATCTGACAAAATACGAAATGTTTCTTAAGTGTAATCGCGATTTCTGTTTTGATTACTGTAAATTCGTTTGATCTTATTGTTTCTCGAGCTCCAGATTGGCTAGTTTTTGAGCTACAATAAAAAATAGCTTTGAAAATAAAAATATGTTTTATGTTTTAAAATATGCACATATTTGAATTTCAGACACATATGACTATATGTGTTATTAATATGTTTCTTTGCTGGAAAACATATATGCATAGTTATATTAATGTGTTTTAAAAATTTCGATATTTTCCCACTGTACATGCTACATGGGTCTGTTTATTGCTCCAATGGACGGCATTCTGAGGTTTATCTTGCTGTTGTGGATGGTACGTATGATATAGTGCAGTGAAACAGTGAAAAAGCACTATTGAACCATCCAGTGAACATGGTTTGGAAGCTTATTCAATATTACAGTAGAAATAGTTTGCTCATTACTGACATACAGCTTTTCAATGTCAGACAGCGCGTTTGAAAAGAACAAAACGACTTATTCTAACCAGTTACATTCAATCGAACGTTTGACAGCTGAGCTCCAAGCTTTGAGCAACAGTATTATAACCATCAGACGTGAAATTGCGACTAGATTTCGAATCTGCCATCACATTACCGTATAACCATGTTCATTTTTGAGTTATTGTCTGCCAAAGTTGAAGGTGTGTTAAACAGTGAAAAAGCAATACTGGGCCACCTAGTCTGTATGGTCTGACAGCTTATTCGATTGCCTCTAAAATGATGTATTTGCAGTAAAAAACATATAAATCACGACTGACTTATAGCGTTTCAATGTCAAGCAGCTCGTTTGAAAAAAGGAAAAATGAGGGTTTTGACTGGCTACATTCGACCGAACTTTTGGTTGTTGAGCTCCAAGCTTTGAGAAACACAAATATGACCATCACACGCGAAATTGCATGTAGATTTAGAATCTGTCCTAACCTTGCCGTATAACCCCATTCATTTTTGAGATATGGCCTCTCAAAGTCAAAAAACATTCGAAAAAGTTGTAGATGGAATGGAATTCTGCTGTGCATATAGGCTGATAGAGGGTCAAATTACCTCTTTAATAAGACATATCACATCAGAATCGGCCCACTCCAAACGGAGTTATGCCGTTTTGAAGTCGGGACTTCATTGGCAAAAACAGTCAAAATAGCGATTTTTGAAGGGCCGTAATTTTGGTTCTAGGGCACTTAGAGAAAATCGGATAGCAAATACTTCCATGACCTTCCGTGTTCTACAAAGTCTGAAAGTTACAGCTGTCTACGCAGATTTTGAAAAATCAGCTGTACAGACCAAGGTTCGATTTTTTCATGGACTGCCTCTTAAGTTTTCAGCCGACCAGAGCATGAATTTTTTGAAAATTTAGTCTTAAAAAGTCATTCAAAAGGTATTCTGAGCGAAAAATAGACAGTTTTAGCACATAATTAATTTACTTCTCTTATTTTTGTTTAATTTTTCCTTCCTACCTTCACAGCAAAGGGGCAGGGTGTACACACCCTACACCCCCTAGTACGGCCACTGGATTTAGTACATATGTAGTTGTTGTAAGACAGAGGCCTGGTTGGGCCGACGCCCATACCAGGGCAAGAAAATTTGTAAAAATTAGCCCTCAAGAACCCATTGAAAACAAGCCAATCCTAGCACGCATTATTGGAGTGCCCAGAATTTTACTATTCATTGTAATTTTATATACCCAGATTGTGGTGGTATGGTGTAAAAAGTTGTTCAAATAACTAAAATTTCATCTGTGTAACTGAATGCAAAAACCCCTACTTCACCCTACCAAAATTTAAAAAACCCCTACCAAATCCCCCTACCCCCTACCTGAAAAATTTCCCCCTACCGAAAGAAAAAAACCCCTACAGGTAGGGGGAAAACCCCTACCCTGGCAACCTTGCGTTTGCCTATCAGCTTGCGTTTACGAGAAAATTGAGTTTAATGACAGAAAATCAAGTGCGAAATTGGCCTCAAGGTAGGGGTACCATATGGTACCGGTACCATATATGGTACCGGCACCTTATATGGCACCAGCACCTTATATGGTACCCCCACAGTGCTCGAAGGTAGGGGTACCATATATGGTACCGTCACCATATATGGTACCGGCACCATATATGGTACCACCACAGTACTCGAAGGTAGGGGTACCATATATGGTGCCGGTACCATATATGGTACCGGTACCATATAAGGTGCCGGCACCATATATGGTACCGGTACCATATATGGTACCACCACAGTCCCCGAGCGAGGTGGTACCATATATGGTACCGGCACTAAATATGGTACCTCTTCGAATAAGTGGAGTGGTGGTACCATATATGGTACCGGTACCATATATGGTACCGGCACCATATATGGTACCGTCACCATGTATGGTGCCGGTACCATATACATTGTATGGTGCCACCACAGGCCCCGAACGTGGGGGTACCATATATGGTGCCGGTACCATGTATGGTACCACTACCCTCGGTACCGGTACCATATATGGTACCGGCACCTTATATGGTGTCGGTACCATAAACGGCGTTAAGTGCCTGACTGAAAGCCACTGCTGCAACTCATTCGACGTAAGGACTCGGCAGCCCGGCGGGCGGACAGATCCCCCAATGACGCACAGCTGGTCCGTCGCGCTCGATATCTCAAAAAGAGAGTCGAGAAAGCCATCAGACAGGCCAAGTTCAAACACTTCTCTGATGCGTTCAAGGACTGCCATGATCCTAAGAGTTTCTGGAAAGAAATTCGACAACACATCACAAAAGGCCCCAGCCAGCCTATGTCTGCTCTGATTCTACCTAACGGTAGTGTGATCTCTGATGGAAAGGAGAGGGCAGATTGTTTGGCCGACTACTATGACACGAAATGGAACAGACACGACGGACCTCCTCCACTGGTGCAGGTACCAATGGAGCTTGAGCCGCAATGGCTGTGCGAGTCAGACTTTGTATACAGTCAGCTGCAATCGCTTGACACGTGCAAAGCACCAGGCATCGATCAGATCTCCCCTCGCCTACTCAAAGAAGGAGTGGCGGTACTCTGTCAGCCCATCGCAATCCTGATCAACCGCTGTCTTTCCACTGGTCAATTTCCAGACTGCTGGAAGCGTTCAGTAGTTGTGCCAATACCGAAAGTCACCAACCCAAGTGCACCGGCTGAGTTCAGACCAATCAGCCTGCTGCCTATTATGTCTAAAGTGGCAGAGCGACATCTCTTGAGCCTTCTGCAGCCATATTTGCTTCTCTCTGACAACCAGTTTGGGTTTCGCCAGGGTCGCTCAACTGAGGATGCGTTAATTTACCTGGAGAAAATTGTGTGTGATGGCTTTGAGCTCTGTAAGGGCAGGCAAACGCGAGTCTGTGGCATCTTCTTTGATGTCACAGCTGCTTTCGACACGGTCCCGTTTGGCCGTCTGCTGACCTGCCTGCAAACCGAGTACCGAGTGCCTGAACACCTACTTGCTGTGCTGAAATCTTTCCTGATCGGCCGGGAGCAGTGCGTCAGAGTGGACGGGCAACTGTCCACAGCTCGTCATGTGATCAGCGGCACTCCGCAAGGGGGAATCCTCTCTCCCATACTGTTTGTCGCTTATGTCAACTCGGTGCTCTGCTCGAGACTGTCCAGCAATGCCAGACTCATCGGCTATGCAGATGACTTAGCCTATGTGTGCCCTCTTCACAAATCGAGCTCAGAGCAAGACATTCGGGATGATATCAACGTGATTGCTGACGCATTTCGTAATCTAGGGCTGGCCCTCAATGCCCAGAAGACCAAGTACATGCTTTTTTCTGTTAGTCCAGGTAATGAGAATGAGCCAGAAATTGTGCCACCTTTGTGCATTGGAAGTAGTGAGATTGCAGGTGTGCGAAACGTCACGTATCTTGGGGCAACTCTGGATAGTAGACTTACATTTGCCGCCCATACCAATCAAAAGGTCGCCGCCGCTAAGTCTACTCTAGGGGCGCTCAGTCGTGTGCTGAAAAACCGGTTTCCCGCTGTTGTGCGCGCTGTTTATAAGCAAGTCATTCTTCCTAGTCTACTCTACTCCTGTTGCGCTATCTATCCTATTAATGTAACAGAGCGTATGAGGCTTGAGCGAGTCCAATCGTATGCAGCAAAGCTAGCTCTTAATCGGTTCGATTTACCCTACGAAGAAATGCTGCGCTTGTTAAAGTGGAAACCAATTTGTCGTGTTGTGGCGGAGCGAAAATGTGTCTTGTTGTACAAATACATTAACCAGGTTCGTTTTTTGCCTGAGGGAGTAGTCAACTTTCGTGAACCAATGCGTGCCTTGAGAAGTAGCCAGAATGTTTTAGTTCACGTCACGGTTGTATATTTTTCCGAAAAAAACCTCGGCCTGTTTTTTTCCAGTTTTTTTCCGGTTTTTTTCCGGTTTTTTTCCTAAATCGCGGAAAAAAACTCCAGCCCAAGTTCTGAGTATCCTAGGCTGGTTTTATGATTCCTAACGCTTTCTAGCGCCTTCCTCAGTCTTGTTAGACCAGAAATACACGTGTTACATTGATATAAATCACGAAACAGGCATGAAACAGTGCCTGACAGGTTCCATAAATAACGCTATATGCAAATTTTCCTACAGCAGTTTGCATTTTTGTTTTTTCATGCCAAATTTGGTCTTTTTTGTTGTTTTTCTAACAGTTTTGAGTCAGTATGGCCTATTATACATAGCAAAAGTCCATTTTTTAAACGAAAAATGACGTAAATTAGCTATTTTTAGCTTGAGTTTTTTTCCGCGATTTATGTTTTTTTCCGACCCTTAGGAAAAAAACCGGTTTTTTTCCGGAAAAAAACAGTTTTTTTCCGGTGTTTTTTTCCCACCTCACATCCCTGGTTCACGTGCCACGATTTCGTCTAGTTCGTTCATGCAGAAGCTTTATTTGCGAGACATCAAAGTTGTGGAACCTGTTGGGAAGTTACTCTAGCTATTCGTTGGATGATTCTATTAATTTTGTCAAGTCTGAACGCTTTCTTGAATTTGCTCCGACCATGAATATTCGAAATGTGTAGTAGTATCTTGCTGTATTTTAATTTTAATGTTATGCTGGACAAGGGAATGTGCATAGTCTAGTCAAAGGATGTCGTATCTCCTGCTCTCTGCAGTTTGTTCATCCTGTTCGGTACATTATAGCATGTGTCGGATAAACGTTATCAATCAATCAAAACTGTATTATTTCATGCTGTGTCCTATTCTATTAGCGTGTTCAATCTTCCAAACCAACCATTTTCTAGCTGTATTAGGCACCTTTAGCACTAATATAAAGCGAATGTTGATTCTTGGTTGGTTTCCATGGTAACATTAGCCAAGTAATTAATTTAAGGTGGATGAATTTCTGATAATTGCTCTGAGTCTGATGACAAAGCGCAGAAGTCAAGTCAATTGTATAAAATGAGTCGTAAAGATTGTGATTTGGTCTGTAGATTTCACTGGTTTTTATGGTTGATTACCAGAATAGGAGGTCTGCTGTAGATTTCAGCACTGTTTGTATAGTTAAAATGGCATAAAACAGCTGAAAACTGTTTCTTTAAACGGAGTATTTCAATATCTCTTGCCGATATTTTCAGCATTGCAAAAGTCTTGGTGTTCAAGAGCTTCGCTGCCTTTCTGTGGAAACACCTACCGCGGATCCCGTTTATTTATATATACTGAGGTACATAACTTTACTTTAAATGGAACAGAATTAGATATACTGTAGGTTCGGTACCAAGTAAATCAATTGAGGCCCTGTCTGTTTAAATCGTTTACGGTTTTCGACGCGAATTTATTGAGTAGATACGGTAGCATGGCAATTTGCCGTCTGACCAGGATGCAAGTAAAGGCTAAGGGACCGTCGATAAATTCAAGAGGCTTGGGCCTCTAGGCCGAGCGCCTCTAACAGAGGCCCTCGGGACTCTAGCGCCAGAGGATCGGGAACCCTTACTTAGTTACGCAAACTTGTCAGGCGCAGCTGTTGTTGCTATCCAATATTTACGGGCACATGTTGCACCTGTCTGTGACCAGGCCTGGGCGTCCAGGCAAGCTGACCCGCTACATTTGACCCGGCCGGCCGGTACTGCTGCTCAATTGACCGGCGGCCGCGCTTGCGTTTCGGCTTCTGCGCCGATACGTTCTGCCCGACTTCTCTCATCAATATGTAATCTAACTCGCGCTCAGCAACAACAGAACAGACTGTAAAGAGGGGTGAAAATCAGCGTAGGCGCGTATGGCGTCAACAGAGAACGGGGGCAACCACTGGTTGTTTATTTCGCCAAACACCACAAAGTCAAGCTAGCGAGAGCTTGCTCAAACGTTAAAATCAGACATTGCAGTAGTAGCGGTAACTGGCAGATCGAGGACACATGCCTCTGAGCGGCCTTTCCTACTTTGCTTTCAAAACTTCGGTTTCTGTGAACGGTGTGTGAAACAGTTGCCACAGCTTAGGTGCGCTTCTCAAGTGCAGAGGCTGCTGGTCGGCGCTTTTGATTAGCAGCCAGATAAAGTAGCCGACTCATTAGCACAACACCTTGTACCACGTTATTGGAGTAATTAATGGAACTCTTTACTGTTTGTTTACTAATAAAAACGTTTATGACTGACTAGCTAAACTAGCATTTAGAGTAGCCTAACCCGATTTTGATTATAAACTCATATCACCAAACAGCGTAAAAGCCGGGCTTACAATTACAAATGTTTGAAAATTAGCTACGCAGTAGCCTGCTTCGCTGCTGACCGGCCGGGTCAAACTGCCACATGTTTATAGCCGGCCCATAACAGCTGGGGAACGTAAGGCGATACACTTGCATAACAAATGTCAATCATTCCGGATTAGCAAGGAGACCGGAGACCCTTAAGCAAGAGGACCGAGGGCCTCTGTTAGGGGCCCGGCCGAAGGGACGCCGGGCCTCTTGATTTTATCGACGGTCCCTAACTGACGCGACAACTTTGCCGTCTGGTGAATCATACAAGGCGATTTCCCCCTTGGAAGGGCGGCTGATCTGTTTAAATTAAGCCTAACCATAGGTTTCAACTAGGTTGGGCGGCTGATCTCTTTAAACTAAGCCTAACCATACATGTAGGTCACGCAAATCTCAATCAACTTGAATGAATCCTTTTTTAAATAAAAGACAAATAAGCTCTTGAAAGATTGCTGAAATTATTATTAGTGTAATTTGCTTAATTCCTGATATACTGACTCTCAAATTTAAAACAATAATATGTGTTAGAATGAAAGGCTAAGTACTCTACTTGCTCTTTAAAGCCAAATTCTGTATGTTTGTTTATAATTTCATGCTGTGTCCTATTCTATTAGCGTGTTCAGTCTTGCAAACCAACCATTTTCTAGCTGTATTAGGCACATTTAGCACTAATATACAAAGCGAATGCTGAGTCTTGGTTGGTCTCCATGGTAACATTAGCCAAGTCATTAATTTAACGTCGCTGATCTCTGCGTCTGTTGACAAAGCGCAGAAGTCAATTTAATCGTATAAAATGAGTTGCGAAGATTCTGATTTGGTCTGTAGATTTAACTGGTTTTTTTTCGCTGGTTACCGTAGTAGGAGGGCTGCTGTACCCTACATGTAACAAGTCATTTGCTGAAGGGGAGGAGGGGTTGGGGGTCTGAGCCCAAATTTTAGGATGGGGGTTGGGCACTAAACATCGTCAAAAATCGCTAATTTGGACTGAATTACAGCGATTTCGGCAATTTTCCTGTCTGAAATTGGAAAAAATCGCAAAAAATTTGCTCAAAAAATTACTTCCCAGAAAAATCGGATGACGATTCGGAAAAATCGCCTCGGTGGGGGGTCCCGCCTGAAGCAAAATCTGAGAATTACACCAAAAATTAGAATTCTGTGCACCACCCTAATTCTTTGTTTTCAGCTTACAGCACAAGCAGGAGCAGGAGTTGGAATATTGCAGATTGGGGACAAAATCGCAGACCAGGCACCCAAGAGTTTGGCACCAAAGAGTGCTGAATAGTGTACCCATCCAAATAGTACACATGGGGTGCTCAATTTGGCACTTGATGCCAATTAGTGTACCCCGGGTACTCTGTCTGGACACAGGTTTTGTGACAACTGCCCATGAATTTCGTTGGATTACGGTAGCAAACAGCAAAGCCGGCACAGTTGGTGTAGCGGTTTGGGCCGCAAAGCCACTGTGCGTACGGTCGTGGGTTCATCCACTCGGTTTCTTGCCGCAAATAGTTGGTCGTCAGCACAATGCCCAACCCAGGGCACCGACAGCTGGTGACAGCAGTAGGCAGGCAATGGGAACCGATTGGAGCTGCCTAAGCACTGAAGGAGTTTACAGTAACTACACTAACAAACAATGATTATACAGACTAGATGGACGGGTTATATACACAATTCTTTCATCACTCCCCCTCGGATGAGCGTCATGGTTGAATCGGGGCTACATCTGCGCTTGACGATCGTCCAGAAACACGAGAAGTAGGAGAGCGGGAACCTCGAGAACTGGGAACGGTTTGATGATGAACTGGAGCACGGGACTTGAGCACGGGGTGATGAACGAGGCGGTGATGAGTGAAGCTGAACATTGGGGTGATGAGTGAAGACGAGAGAAACCATGGGAGAAACGCTTTGCGGCGACCCTGATCCTGCCCGCAGATGGAGAAATGGGGTGGAGTCGGGAATTGGAAACGCGGTTGAACAGGAATCGAGGAGGCTGCATGCGGTGGGGGTTGAGTGAGGTGAACGAACGGAGAATCGATGAGGGTGCACATGATGGGGTAGAGATGAGTTGAGATGACATCGGAGTGAGCATCAGAACAGTAGAACTTGAGACGTGAGATGTGAGACGTGAGAGTGAGTGAGTGAGTGAGTGAGTGAGTGAGTGAGTGAGTGAGTGAGTGAGTGAGTGAGTGAGTGAGTGAGTGAGTGAGTGAGTGAGTGAGTGAGTGAGTGAGTGAGTGAGTGAGTGAGTGAGTGAGTGAGTGAGTGAGTGAGTGAGTGAGTGAGTGAGTGAGTGAGTGAGTGAGTGAGTGAGTGAGTGAGTGAGTGAGTGAGTGAGTGAGTGAGTGAGTGAGTGAGTGAGTGAGTGAGTGAGTGAGTGAGTGAGTGAGTGAGTGAGTGAGTGAGTGAGTGAGTGAGTGAGTGAGTGAGTGAGTGAGTGAGTGAGTGAGTGAGTGAGTGAGTGAGTGAGTGAGTGAGTGAGTGAGTGGACACGCGAAACACTGCACAACAATTCAATCCCGGGTCTATGAGGAACCAAAATGAAGGAGTTTACAGTAACTACACTAACAAACAATGATTATACAGACTAGACAGACGGGTTATATACACAATTCTTTCATCACCTAAAGCTACAATAGCAACGACACACACATGTGTTGGGACATATGGAACGGGGACAGCTGCCACTGAGACCCGCCCAGACTGACACCAAGCATGTGTGCCTGCTAGTATTGAAGGCAGCGAAGGAAGGGCAGGATGTGGCTGTGCAGTGTGGCCTAACGTAGAGGCTACGGCCTCGCCCAGACAATACAACCAATCCGCAAATTGCAAAGAAAAGTTTTGCAATACTACCCTATTCTAATCTAAACCACATGTTTCTTCAATCGAGCATAAACTGATGTTTCTCAGATAGCTCAGGTTTCTTTTGCTAAATTTCGGTCTCAAACGATCAAATTTGAGTAGAAAACTCTTCATTCGAACAAATTCTCGAAATCAAGACAGATTTTGAGGGAAACCTTCGAAATTTGAGCAAGACTTTCGAATCAAGGGCTAATTTACAGAAGTTGAAAAAATAATATGTAGTAGCATTTGTTGACCAATTTTGCAAAGTTCCGATTAGTGTGTCTGGGTGGGTACTAGAGTGCGAACTGGGGAAAATAAAATCTCTCTATGTCTGCTGCTTCAAACCTTGGATAGCTTTGAAATCGAGTTACTTTAGGCCATTTGAATGTTTTATGAGGATATCTACTGTTTATTACTGCAGCAAAACATGGAAATTTTACTATTCTGTTCGAAATTTTGTCGACTTTTGCTGATCAAATACACATACACAAAAATACACATTTTGAGAACTGTTTGTGTATGGTAATGTGCATCGGAATTTTCAATGTGTATGTGTATGTGTGTGTATACACCTTGAAAAAACAATGTGTATTTTTGTGTATGGTAAATGTGTATGTGTATACACAAACAACAGTAGTTTTTAGGCTCTTCTAGTTCATGTAGTCACATTTGTGCCATAAGACGCACCGAAATATTTAACATAGCTCCTTCCTTAAGGACCATTCCAAGTGTCCACCAGAGTGTCCGGGCGACACTCGTTTGTTCGGCCGGAAACGCATGTGCGGCCAGACAAAAATTTCGTTAAATTTTCCAATTTGCCTTGGACATTTGAGCACGGTGTCCGAACCACTGTGAATGTGTCTGGATCATGGGAAACTGTCCAACAACTGTGAATGTGTTTTGATCATATGGGCACACAAACGATTGATGGCTAAGAACATAGTAAACCCACTAAGCTAAGCGCATGCTTCTGAGCCAGATGGCGAAATGTAATGTACTGTTAATTGCCTTTTGCTTTTTGACATCTCTGTAATACCTACATTGTAGCGTTCTGCAAACTGTGGGACTTCCGCCACTCACGTTTCATTTTCGTCACTAGCTCTTTGTTGTGCAGTTGTTGGGGTGTGTCTTTGTCATAGATTAGAGTTAGCTAGTACAATTTGCTTGAGAGGCAGTTTCGTGTGCATAGTCTTAGTAACATTTTACGTGTAGTGTGTTCAGTCCGGACTTGTGGCTCCACCAGTTCTGTCCAGGTTGTCAGCTGCTGTGGTTTTGTCTGGCCATCTATCTCTCCATTACAAACCTCTGAGTGCAAGTGTTCAGTCCAGACTTGTGGCTCCAACAGTTCTGTCAGGATGTCAGCTCCTGTGGTTTTGTCTGGCCAACTGTCTGTCCAGGACAAACCTCTGAGTGCAAGTTTTCAGTCCGGACTTGTGGCTCCAACAGTTCTGTCCAGGTTGTCAGCTCCTGTGGTTTTGTCTGGCCATCTATCTCTCCAGGACAAACCTCTCAGTGCAAGTGTTCAGTCCAGACTTGTGGCTCCACCAGTTCTGTCCAGGTTGTCAGCTCCTGTGGTTTTGTCTGGCCATCTATCTCTCCAGGACAAACCTCTGAGTGCAAGTTTTCAGTACGGACTTGTGGTTCCAACAGTTCTGTCCAGGTTGTCAGCTCCTGTGGTTTTGTCTGGCCATCTATCTCTCCAGGACAAACCTCTGAGTGCAAGTTTTCAGTCCGGACTTGTGACTCCAACAGTTCTGTCCAGGTTGTCAGCTCCTGTGGTTTTGTCTGGCCATCTATCTCTCCAGGACAAACCTCTGAGTGCAAGTGTTCAGTCCAGACTTGTGGCTCCACCAGTTCTGTCCAGGTTGATAGCTCCTATGGTTTTGTCTGGCCATCTATCTCTCCAGGACAAACCTCTGAGTGCAAGTGTTCTGTCCAGACTTGTGGCTCCAATGGTTCTGCCCAGGTTGTCAGCTCATGTGGTTTTGTCCACCCATCTGTGTGTCCAGGACAAACCTCTGGGTGCAAGTGTTCAGTCTGGACTTGTGGCTCCAACAGTTCTGTCCAGGTTGTTGGCTCCTGTGGTTTTGTCTGGCCATCTATCTCTCCAGGACAAACCTCTGAGTGCAAGTTTTCAGTCCGGACTTGTGGCTCCAAAAGTTCTGTCCAGGTTGTCAGCTCCTGTGGTTTTGTCTGGCCATCCATCTCTCCAGGACAAACCTCTGAGTGCAAGTTTTCAGTCCGGACTTGTGGCTCCAACAGTTCTGTCCAGGTTGTCAGCTCCTGTGGTTTTGTCTGGCCATCTATCTCTCCAGGACAAACCTCTGAGTGCAAGTGTTCACTCCAGACTTGTGGCTCCAACAGTTCTGTCCAGGTTGTCAGCTCCTGTGGTTTTGTCTGGCCATCTATCTCTCCAGGACAAACCTCTGAGTGCAAGTGTTCAGTCTGGACTTGTGGCTCCACCAGTTCTGTCCAGGTTGTCAGCTCCTGTGGTTTTGTCTGGCCATCTATCTCTCCAGGACAAACCTCTGAGTGCAAGTTTTCAGTCCACACTTGTGGCTCCAACTGTTCTGTCCAGGTTGTCCGCTCCTGTGGTTTTGTCTGGCCATCTATCTCTCCAGGACAAACCTCTGAGTGCAAGTGTTCAGTCCGGACTTGTGGCTCCAACAGTTCTGTCCAGGTTGTCAGCTCCTGTGGTTTTGTCTGGCCATCTATCTCTCCAGGACAAACCTCTGAGTGCAAGTGTTCACTCCAGACTTGTGGCTCCAACTGTTCTGTCCAGGTTTTCCGCTCCTGTGGTTTTGTCTGGCCATCTATCTCTCCAGGACAAACCTCTGAGTGCAAGTTTTCAGTCCGGACTTGTGGCTCCAACAGTTCTGTCCAGGTTGTCAGCTCCTGTGGTTTTGTCTGGCCATCTATCTCTCCAGGACAAACCTCTGAGTGCAAGTGTTCAGTCCGGACTTGTGGCTCCACCAGTTCTGTCCAGGTTGATAGCTCCTATGGTTTTGTCTGGCCATCTATCAATCCAGGACAAACCTCTGAGTGCAAGTGTTCAGTCTGGACCTGTGGCTCCAACAGTTCTGTCCAGATTGTCAGCACCTGTCTGGCCATCTATCTCTCTAGGACAAACCTCTGAGTGCAAGTGTTCAGTCCAGACTTGTGGCTCCACCAGTTCTGTCTAGTTGTCAGCTCCTGTGGTTTTGTCTGGCCATCTATCTCTCCAGGACAAACCTCTGAGTGCAAGTGTTCAGTCCGGACTTGTGGCTCCACCAGTTCTGTCCAGGTTGTCAGCTCCTGTGGTTTTGTCTGGCCATCTATCTCTCCAGGACAAACCTCTGAGTGCAAGTTTTCAGTCCAGAGTTGTGGCTCCAACTGTTCTGTCCAGGTTGTCCGCTCCTGTGGTTTTGTCTGGCCATCTATCTCTCCAGGACAAACCTCTGAGTGCAAGTTTTCAGTCCGGACTTGTGGCTCCAACAGTTCTGTCCAGGTTGTCAGCTCCTGTGGTTTTGTCTGGCCATCTATCTCTCCAGGACAAACCTCTGAGTGCAAGTGTTCAGTCCGGACTTGTGGCTCCACCAGTTCTGTCCAGGTTGATAGCTCCTATGGTTTTGTCTGGCCATCTATCTCTCCAGGACAAACCTCTGAGTGCAAGTGTTCTGTCCGGACTTGTGGCTCCAACGGTTCTGTCCAGGTTGTCAGCTCATGTGGTTTTGTCCACCCATCTGTGTGTCCAGGACAAACCTCTGGGTGCAAGTGTTCAGTCTGGACTTGTGGCTCCAACAGTTCTGTCCAGGTTGTTGGCTCCTGTGGTTTTGTCTGGCCATCTATCTCTCCAGGACAAACCTCTCAGTGCAAGTGTTCAGTCCGGACTTGTGGCTCCACCAGTTCTGTCCAGGTTGTCAGCTCCTGTGGTTTTGTCTGGCCATCTATCTCTCCAGGACAAACCTCTGAGTGCAAGTTTTCAGTACGGACTTGTGGTTCCAACAGTTCTGTCCAGGTTGTCAGCTCCTGTGGTTTTGTCTGGCCATCTATCTCTCCAGGACAAACCTCTGAGTGCAAGTTTTCAGTCCGGACTTGTGGCTCCACCAGTTCTCTCCAGGTTGTCAGCTGCTGTGGTTTTGTCTGGCCATCTATCTCTCCAGTACAAACCTCTGAGTGCAAGTGTTCAGTCCGGACTTGTGGCTCCAAAAGTTCTGTCCAGGTTGTCAGCTCCTTTGGTTTTGTCTGGCCATCCATCTCTCCAGGACAATCCTCTCAGTGCAAGTTTTCAGTCCAGGCTTGTGGCTCCAACAGTTCTGTCCAGGTTGTCAGCTCCTGTGGTTTTGTCTGGCCATCTATCTCTCCAGGACAAACCTCTGAGTGCAAGTGTTCAGTCCGGACTTGTGGCTCCAACAGTTCTGTCCAGGTTGTCAGCTCCTGTGGTTTTGTCTGGCCATCTATCTCTCCAGGACAAACCTCTGAGTGCAAGTGTTCACTCCAGACTTGTGGCTCCAACAGTTCTGTCCAGGTTGTCAGCTCCTGTGGTTTTGTCTGGCCATCTATCTCTCCAGGACAAACCTCTGAGTGCAAGTTTTCAGTCCAGACTTGTGGCTCCAACTGTTCTGTCCAGGTTGTCTGCTCCTGTGGTTTTGTCTGGCCATCTATCTCTCCAGGACAAACCTCTGAGTGCAAGTGTTCAGTCCGGACTTGTGGCTCCAACAGTTCTGTCCAGGTTGTCAGCTCCTGTGGTTTTGTCTGGCCATCTATCTCTCCAGGACAAACCTCTGAGTGCAAGTGTTCACTCCAGACTTGTGGCTCCAACAGTTCTGTCCAGGTTGTCAGCTCCTGTGGTTTTGTCTGGCCATCTATCTCTCCAGGACAAACCTCTGAGTGCAAGTGTTCAGTCCAGACTTGTGGCTCCACCAGTTCTGTCCAGGTTGTCAGCTCCTGTGGTTTTGTCTGGCCATCTATCTCTCCAGGACAAACCTCTGAGTGCAAGTTTTCAGTCCAGACTTGTGGCTCCAACTGTTCTGTCCAGGTTGTCCGCTCCTGTGGTTTTGTCTGGCCATCTATCTCTCCAGGACAAACCTCTGAGTGCAAGTGTTCAGTCCGGACTTGTGGCTCCACCAGTTCTGTCCAGGTTGTTAGCTCCTGTGGTTTTGTCTGGCCATCTATCTCTCCAGGACAAACCTCTGAGTGCAAGTGTTCTGTCCGGACTTGTGGCTCCAACAGTTCTGTCCAGGTTGTCAGCTCATGTTTTTTTGTCCACCCATCTGTGTGTCCAGGACAAACCTCTGGGTGCAAGTGTTCAGTCTGGACTTGTGGCTCCAACAGTTCTGTCCAGGTTGTTGGCTCCTGTGGTTTTGTCTGGCCATCTATCTCTCCAGGACAAACCTCTGAGTGCAAGTTTTCAGTCCGGACTTGTGGCTCCAAAAGTTCTGTCCAGGTTGTCAGCTCCTGTGGTTTTGTCTGACCATCCATCTCTCCAGGACAAACCTCTCAGTGCAAGTTTTCAGTCCAGGCTTGTGGCTCCAACAGTTCTGTCCAGGTTGTCAGCTCCTGTGGTTTTGTCTGGCCATCTATCTCTCCAGGACAAACCTCTGAGTGCAAGTGTTCACTCCGGACTTGTGGCTCCACCAGTTCTGTCCAGGTTGTCAGCTCCTGTGGTTTTGTCTGGCCATCTATCTCTCCAGGACAAACCTCTGAGTGCAAGTGTTCAGTCCGGACTTGTGGCTCCAACAGTTCTGTCCAGGTTGTCAGCTCCTGTGGTTTTGTCTGGCCATCTATCTCTCCAGGACAAACCTCTGAGTGCAAGTGTTCTGTCCGGACTTGTGGCTCCACCAGTTATGTCCAGGTTGTTAGCTCCTGTGGTTTTGTCTGGCCATCTATCTCTCCAGGACAAACCTCTGAGTGCAAGTGTTCAGTCTGGACTTGTGGCTCCAACGGTTCTGTCCAGGTTGTCAGCTCATGTGGTTTTGTCCACCCATCTGTGTGTCCAGGACAAACCTCTGGGTGCAAGTGTTCAGTCTGGACTTGTGGCTCCAACAGTTCTGTCCAGGTTGTTGGCTCCTGTGGTTTTGTCTGGCCATCTATCTCTCCAGGACAAACATCTGAGTGCAAGTGTTCACTCCAGACTTCTGGCTCCAACAGTTCTGTCCAGGTTGTCAGCTCCTGTGGTTTTGTCTGGCCATCTATCTCTCCAGGACAAACCTCTGAGTGCAAGTGTTCAGTCCGGACTTGTGGCTCCAACAGTTCTGTCCAGGTTGTCAGCTCCTGTGGTTTTGTCTGGCCATCTATCTCTCCAGGACAAACCTCTGAGTGCAAGTTTTCAGTCTGGACTTGTGGCTCCAACAGTTCTGTCCAGGTTGTCAGCTCCTGTGGTTTTGTCTGGCCATCTATCTCTCCAGGACAAACCTCTGAGTGCAAGTTTTCAGTCTGGACTTGTGGCTCCAAAAGTTCTGTCCAGGTTGTCAGCTCCTGTGGTTTTGTCTGGCCATCTATCTCTCCAGGACAAACCTCTGAGTGCAAGTGTTCAGTCCGGACTTGTGACTCCAACGGTTCTGTCCAGGTTGTCAGCCCATGTGGTTTTGTCCACCCATCTGTGTGTCCAGGACAAACCTCTGGGTGCAAGTGTTCAGTCTGGACTTGTGGCTCCAACAGTTCTGTCCAGCTTGTCGGCTCCTGTGGTTTTGTCTGGACATCTATCTCTCCAGGACAAACCTCTGAGTGCAAGTGTTCACTCCGGACTTGTGGCTCCACCAGTTCTGTCCAGGTTGTCAGCTACTGTGGTTTTGTCTGGCCATCTATCTCTCCAGGACAAACCTCTGAGTGCAAGTGTTCACTACGGACTTGTGGCTCCACCAGTTCTGTCCAGGTTGTCAGCTACTGTGGTTTTGTCTGGCCATCTATCTCTCCAGGACAAACCTCTGAGTGCAAGTGTTCACTCCAGACTTGTGGCTCCACCTGTTCTGTCCAGGTTGTCAGCTCCTGTGGTTTTGTCTGGACATCTATCTCTCCAGGACAAACCTCTGAGTGCAAGTTTTCAGTCCGGACTTGTGGCTCCAACAGTTCTGTCCAGGTTGTCAGCTCCTGTGGTTTTGTCTGGCCATCTATCTCTCCAGGACAAACCTCTGAGTGCAAGTGTTCACTCCGGACTTGTGGCTCCACCAGTTCTGTCCAGGTTGTCAGTTCCTGTGGTTTTGTCTGGCCATCTATCTCTCCTGGACAAACCTCTGAGTGCAAGTGTTCAGTCCGGACTTGTGGCTCCACCAGTTCTGTCCAGGTTGTCAGCTCCTGTGCTTTTGTCTGGCCATCTATCTCTCCAGCACATACCTCAGAGTGCAAGTGTTCAGTCTGGACTTGTGGCTCCACCAGTTCTGTCCAGGTTGTCAGCTCCTGTGGTTTTGTCTGGCCATCTATCTCTCCAGGACAAACCTCTGAGTGCAAGTGTTCAGGCTGGACCTGTGGCTCCAACAGTTCTGTCCAGATTGTCAACAACTGTCTGGCCATCTATCTCTCTAGGACAAACCTCTGAGTGCAAGTGTTCAGTCCAGAGTTGTGGTCCACCAGTTCTGTCAAGTTGTCAGCTCCTGTGGTTTTGTCTGGCCATGTGTCTGTCCAGGGCAAACCTCTGAGTGCAAGTGTTCAGTCCGGACTTGTGGCTCCACCAGTTCTCTCCAGGTTGTCAGCTCCTGTGGTTTTATCTGGCCATCTATCTCTCCAGCACAAACCTCTGAGTGCAAGTGTTCAGTCCGGACTTGTGGCTCCAACGGTTCTGCCCAGGTTGTCAGCTCATGTGGTTTTGTCCACCCATCTGTGTGTCCAGGACAAACCTCTGGGTGCAAGTGTTCAGTCTGGACTTGTGCCTCCAACAGTTCTGTCCAGGTTGTTGGCTCCTGTGGTTTTGTCTGGCCATCTATCTCTCCAGGACAAACCTCTGAGTGCAAGTTTTCAGTCCGGACTTGTGGCTCCAAAAGTTCTGTCCAGGTTGTCAGCTCCTGTGGTTTTGTCTGGCCATCCATCTCTCCAGGACAAACCTCTGAGTGCAAGTTTTCAGTCCGGACTTGTGGCTCCAACAGTTCTGTCCAGGTTGTCAGCTCCTGTGGTTTTGTCTGGCCATCTATCTCTCCAGGACAAACCTCTGAGTGCAAGTGTTCACTCCAGACTTGTGGCTCCAACAGTTCTGTCCAGGTTGTCAGCTCCTGTGGTTTTGTCTGGCCATCTATCTCTCCAGGACAAACCTCTGAGTGCAAGTGTTCAGTCTGGACTTGTGGCTCCACCAGTTCTGTCCAGGTTGTCAGCTCCTGTGGTTTTGTCTGGCCATCTATCTCTCCAGGACAAACCTCTGAGTGCAAGTTTTCAGTCCAGACTTGTGGCTCCAACTGTTCTGTCCAGGTTGTCCGCTCCTGTGGTTTTGTCTGGCCATCTATCTCTCCAGGACAAACCTCTGAGTGCAAGTGTTCAGTCCAGACTTGTGGCTCCAACAGTTCTGTCCAGGTTGTCAGCTCCTGTGGTTTTGTCTGGCCATCTATCTCTCCAGGACAAACCTCTGAGTGCAAGTTTTCAGTCCCAGCTTGTGGCTCCAACAGTTCTGTCCAGGTTGTCAGCTCCTGTGGTTTTGTCTGGCCATCTATCTCTCCCGGACAAACCTCTGAGTGCAAGTTTTCAGTCTGGACTTGTGGCTCCAACAGTTCTGTCCAGGTTGTCAGCTCATGTGGTTTTGTCTGGCCATCTATCTCTCCAGGACAAACCTCTGAGTGCAAGTGTTCAGTCCGGACATGTGGCTCCACCAGTTCTGTCCAGGTTGTCAGCTCCTGTGGTTTTGTCTGGCCATCTATCTCTCCAGCACAAACCTCTGAGTGCAAGTTTTCAGTATGGACTTGTGGCTCCAACAGTTCTGTTCAGGTTGTCAGCTCCTGTGGTTTTGTCTGGCTATCTATCTCTCCAGGACAAACCTCTGAATACAAGTTTTCAGTCCCAGCTTGTGGCTCCAACAGTTCTGTCCAGGTTGTCAGCTCCTGTGGTTTTGTCTGGCCATCTATCTCTCCCGGACAAACCTCTGAGTGCAAGTTTTCAGTCTGGACTTGTGGCTCCAACAGTTCTGTCCAGGTTGTCAGCTCATGTGGTTTTGTCTGGCCATCTATCTCTCCAGGACAAACCTATGAGTGCAAGTGTTCAGTACAGACTTGTGGCTCCACCAGTTCTGTCCAGGTTGTCAGCTCTTGTGGTTTTGTCTGGCCATCTATATCTCCAGCACAAACCTCTGAGTGCATGTTTTCAGTCTGGACTTGTGGCTCCAACAGTTCTGTCCAGGTTGTCAGCTCCTGTGGTTTTGTCTGGCTATCTATCTCTCCAGGACAAACCTCCAAGTGCAAGTTTTCAGTTCGGGCTTGTGGCTCCAACAGTTCTGGTCAGGTTGTCAGCTCCTGTGGTTTTGTCTGGCCATCTATCTCTCCAGGACAAACCTCTGAGTGCAAGTTTTCAGTCCGGACTTGTGGCTCCAACAGTTCTGTCCAGGTTGTCAGCTCCTGTGGTTTTGTCTGGCCATCTATCTCTCCAGGACAAACATCTGAGTGCAAGTTTTCAGTCCGCACTTGTGGCTCCAACAGTTCTGTTCAGGTTGTCAGCTCCTGTGGTTTTGTCTGGCTATCTATCTCTCCAGGACAAACCTCTGAATGCAAGTTTTCAGTTCGGGCTTGTGGCTCCAACAGTTCTGTCCAGGTTGTCAGCTCCTGTGGTTTTGTCTGGCCATCTATCAGGGATGTGAGGTGGGAAAAAAACACCGGAAAAAAACTGTTTTTTTCCGGAAAAAAACCGGTTTTTTTCCTAAGGGTCGGAAAAAAACATAAATCGCGGAAAAAAACTCAAGCTAAAAATAGCTAATTTACGTCATTTTTCGTTTAAAAAACGGACTTTTGCTATGTATAATAGGCCATACTGACTCAAAACTGTTAGAAAAACAATAAAAAAGACCAAATTTGGCATGAAAAACAAAAATGCAAACTGCTGTAAGAAAATTTGCATATAGCGTTGTTTATGGAACCTGTCAGGCACTGTTTCATGCCTGTTTCGTGATTTATATCAATGTAACACGTGTATTTCTGGTCTAACAAGACTGAGGAAGGCGCTAGAAAGCGTTAGGAATCATAAAACCAGCCTAGGATACTCAGAACTTGGGCTGGAGTTTTTTTCCGCGATTTAGGAAAAAAACCGGAAAAAAACCGGAAAAAAACTGGAAAAAAACAGGCCGAGGTTTTTTTCGGAAAAATATACAACCCTGCCATCTATCTCTCCAGGACAAACCTCTGAGTGCAAGTGTTCAGTATGGACTTGTGGCTCCACCAGTTCTGTCCAGGTTGTCAGCTCCTGTGGTTTTGTCTGGCCATCTATCTCTCCAGGACAAACATCTGAGTGCAAGTGTTCAGTCTGGACTTGTGGCTCCAACAGTTCTGTCCAGATTGTCAGCACCTGTGGTTTTGTCTGGCCATCTATCTCTCCAGGACAAACCTCTGAGTGCAAGTTTTCAGTTCGAGCTTGTGGCTCCAACAGTTCTGTCCAGGTTGTCAGCTCCTGTGGTTTTGTCTGGCCATCTATCTCTAATCTGTCTGTAGTTGGTTGACATCTGAGTGTGCTAAGGCCAGTGACTGTTGAATACCGTTTACTTCTAAGCACACAACAACCCACAGGTTACAAACAGACTAATAATAATGTGGCCGACCATTCAGCAGGTAGTAAGGGAGATAGATACTGAGTGACTGATTCACTCAGCTGCTGCGGCCTGCCAGTATCACTGACCTACACGCTGTCTGAGCTAATCTACATACAGCGTGGACACACCAACCACCCCTTCCTTTTTAAACACTGACTTATCAGTCAAATGCACAGGTCTGGTCACAGTATCGCCTTGTAGGTCTTCTGTCTCTCAGAGGGTATCTGCGCTCCTGCGGCTGGTCCTCTGCAACCTCTCTGTGACCCATCTCGACCTCATACAATGCTGGTGTTGCTGGGGTGTCTGGTACGCGTTGCAAATTCCTTGCATTCCACAGCTGACCGTCTGACAGTCTGTAGTTGTATCTGGCCAGAACTGCCATCACTGTGTAGCACTTGTGGGACCATGGCGACTGTCCCTTGGGAGTGTGGCTCCTCCTGACACGAACGCGTTGTCCCTTGAGGTAGAGTTGTCGCCAAGGTGGTCCCTCTCGCTTCTTGCCTGACTTCACAACATTCTGTTGTGGCTGTTTGTTAGCAACAGTCTTGTTAGCTTTTTCCAGATCCTCCTCCCCTTCCTCCTTTTTGGGGCACGCCTGTCGGCCAACTTCAAAGGCAAGGCGTGGCTGACATCTGAACATCTTCTCAGCTGGGCTCTGATGCTCACCCTCTTGAGCTGTAGCTCGATAATGACACAGAGTCTGAGTCAGTCTGTCCTCCCACTCCTGAGTTCCGGCGAAGGTTTGGATGTGATGTTTTAGGTACCGGTTGAACACCTCCACAAATGCGTTCTGCTGTGGTGTGTAGACTGGAGCTTTCTAGTGGAAAATGTCCCTCTCCTGCAGGAATTCCTCAAACGCCAGGCTGATGAACTGTGGTCCATTGTCTGTGAGGATTCTGGCAGGATTGCCATACCAAGCAAATACCAGCTTCAACCACTGAATGATCCTCCTGGATGATGTATCAGTGGTGCAGAGAATCTCCAGATACTTGGAGTAGTTGTCCAGCAACACCACAATGCACTTCTTGTGGGCTGGGGCCATGTCAAATGGACCGGTGATGTCCATTGACAGCTCTACCCATGGTTCCTCCAGTGTGTACAGCTGTTCTCCATGTGTGGGCACCTTGGGCTGCGACTTGGCAGAATCTAGGCAGGCACTGCAGTGGCGCACAAACTCCTCGCTCTCAGTAGCCATTCCCAGCCACCAGTAGCCTTCTCTGAGTTTGCGTTTGTAGCGAACGATCCCTGGGTGTCCCTCATGGGCTTTGCTGAGTAGTTCTCTTCGGAGTGGACCTGGCACAACGATCTGGCTGTTGTTTCGCAACACCAGTCCTGTGTTGTCCTCCACTGACAACTCGTCCTTCATCCTGTGATAAGGCAAGTTGCAAAACTGGCTGGGCAATTTGGCTTTGTCTGGCCAACCCTCCAGGCAGTACTGCTTGACGTTGCTCAGCACTGGGTCATCCCTCAGAGCCTTGTCGATTCTCTTGGCTGAGATGATTAACTCCTTGATGCAACGGATCACTCCACTTGGTGCACATCTGGCGTCCTCCTGGATAGTGCTGCTGCTCGAATCCACATCGATACGCACTCCTCCCAGTGCACGCAGCGCATCCATGCCCAGTGTATTGTTGCATGTGTTGCCAAACACATACACTGGTACTGCCGCTGATCGTCCTTGTAATGATAACTGTGCCCTGAATTGCCCTCAGGTAGCGATTATAGAGTTGTCAAAATTCACGAGTTATTTGGCAGGCTTGACAGTCGTCTGTCCAAAGCACTTACGCCACTCGGATTCTGTGATTCCAGTGACATCTGAGCCAGTGTCCATCAACATCCTCAGCACGCGACCCTTCTGGTCCTTGTCTGGTGTAATTAGCACCTGACAAAGTACCGATTGTTGTAGACTTCGAATCGAGGCTCCTCCTCCTTTGGCGATGTCCCTCACTGGAATGGCTCGATTTTTGTGACTGGATCTGCCTGATCGGCACACCTTTGCGAAATGTCCCACTTTCTTGCAGTTGTGACACTCCTGTCCCTTGGCTGGACATGATTCGGCGTTAGCTCTGTGGCCATGCCTGCCACAAGCTGTGCAAACACTTGCTGCATTTGACCTCCTCTCAGCAGGTGGTTTGGAATCCTTTTTAGGCGTGGCGGCAGGCGTGGACACACCAATCTCTCCAGGACAAACCTCTGAGTGCAAGTTTTCAGTCCAGACTTGTGGCTCCAACAGTTCTGTCCAGGTTGTCAGCTCCTGTGGTTTTCTCTGGCCATCTATCTCTCCAGGACAAACCTCTGAGTGCAAGTGTTCAGTCTGGACTTGTGGCTCCACCAGTTCTGTACAGGTTGTCAGCTCCTGTGGTTTTGTCTGGCCATCTATCTCTCCAGGACAAACCTCTGAGTGCAACTGTTCAGTCTGAACTTGTGGCTCCACCAGTTCTGTCCAGGTTGTCAGCTCCTGTGGTTTTGTCTGGCCATCTATCTCTCCAGGACAAACCTCTGAGTGCAAGTGTTCAGTCTGGACTTGTGGCTCCACCAGTTCTGTCAAGTTGTCAGCTCCTGTGGTTTTGTCTGGGCATGTGTCTGTCCAGGCAAACCTCTGAGTGCAAGTGTTCAGTCTGGACTTGTGGCTCCACCAGTTCTCTCCAGGTTGTCAGCTCCTGTGGTTTTATCTGGCCATCTATCTCTCCAGCACAAACCTCTGAGTGCAAGTGTTCAGTCCAGACTTGTGGCTCCACCAGTTCTCTCCAGGTTGTCAGCTCCTGTGGTTTTATCTGGCCATCTATCTCTCCAGCACAAACCTCTGAGTGCAAGTGTTCTGTCTGGACTTGTGGCTCCACCAGTTCTCTCCAGGTTATCAGCTCTTGTGGTTTTATCTGGCCATCTATCTCTCCAGCACAAACCTCTGAGTGCAAGTGTTCAGTCCGGACTTGTGGCTCCACCAGTTCTCTCCAGGTTGTCAGCTCCTGTGGTTTTTATCTGGCCATCTATCTCTCCAGCACAAACCTCTGAGTGCAAGTATTCTGTCTGGACTTGTTGCTCCACCAGTTCTGTCCAGGTTGTCAGCTCCTGTGGTTTTGTCTGGCCATCTATCTCTCCAGGACAAACCTCTGAGTGCAAGTGTTCAGTCTGGACTTGTGGCTCCACCAGTTCTGTCCAGGTTGTCAGCTCCTGTGGTTTTGTCTGGCCATCTATCTCTCCAGGACAAACCTCTGAGTGCAAGTGTTCAGTCCAGACTTGTGGCTCCACCAGTTCTGTCCAGGTTGTCAGGTCCTGTGGTTTTGTCTGGCCATCTATCTCTCCAGGACAAACCTCTGAGTGCAAGTGTTCAGTCTGGACTTGTGGCTCCACCAGTTCTGTCCAGGTTGTCAGCTCCTGTGGTTTTGTCTGGCCATCTATCTCTCCGGGACAAACCTCTGAGTGCAAGTGTTCAGTCTGGACTTGTGGCCCCAACAGTTCTGTCCAGATTGTCAGCACCTGTCTGGCCATCTATCTCTCTAGGACAAACCTCTGAGTGCAAGTGATCAGTCTGGACTTGTGGCTCCACCAGTTCTCTCCAGGTTGTCTGCTCCTGTGGTTTTATCTGGCCATCTATCTCTCCAGGACAAACCTCTGAGTGCAAGTGTTCAGTCTGGACTTGTGGCTCCACCAGTTCTGTCCAGGTTGTCAGTTCCTGTGGTTTTGTCTAGCCATCTATCTCTCCAGGACAAACCTCTGAGTGCAAGTGTTCAGTCCGGACTTGAGGCTCCACCAGTTCTGTCCAGGTTGTCAGCTCCTGTGGTTTTGTCTGGCCATCTATCTCTCCAGGACAAACCTCTGAGTGCAAGTGTTCATTCAGTCTGGACTTGTGGCTCCACCAGTTCTGTCCAGGTTGTCAGCTCCTGTGGTTTTGTCTGGCCATCTATCTCTCCAGGACAAACCTCTGAGTGCAAGTGTTCAGTCTGGACTTGTGGCTCCACCAGTTCTGTCAAGTTGTCAGCTCCTGTGGTTTTGTCTGGGCATGTGTCTGTCCAGGCAAACCTCTGAGTGCAAGTGTTCAGTCTGGACTTGTGGCTCCACCAGTTCTCTCCAGGTTGTCAGCTCCTGTGGTTTTATCTGGCCATCTATCTCTCCAGCACAAACCTCTGAGTGCAAGTGTTCAGTCCAGACTTGTGGCTCCACCAGTTCTCTCCAGGTTGTCAGCTCCTGTGGTTTTATCTGGCCATCTATCTCTCCAGCACAAACCTCTGAGTGCAAGTGTTCTGTCTGGACTTGTGGCTCCACCAGTTCTCTCCAGGTTATCAGCTCTTGTGGTTTTATCTGGCCATCTATCTCTCCAGCACAAACCTCTGAGTGCAAGTGTTCAGTCTGGACTTGTGGCTCCACCAGTTCTCTCCAGGTTGTCAGCTCCTGTGGTTTTTATCTGGCCATCTATCTCTCCAGCACAAACCTCTGAGTGCAAGTATTCTGTCTGGACTTGTTGCTCCACCAGTTCTGTCCAGGTTGTCAGCTCCTGTGGTTTTGTCTGGCCATCTATCTCTCCAGGACAAACCTCTGAGTGCAAGTGTTCAGTCTGGACTTGTGGCTCCACCAGTTCTGTCCAGGTTGTCAGCTCCTGTGGTTTTGTCTGGCCATCTATCTCTCCAGGACAAACCTCTGAGTGCAAGTGTTCAGTCCAGACTTGTGGCTCCACCAGTTCTGTCCAGGTTGTCAGGTCCTGTGGTTTTGTCTGGCCATCTATCTCTCCAGGACAAACCTCTGAGTGCAAGTGTTCAGTCTGGACTTGTGGCTCCACCAGTTCTGTCCAGGTTGTCAGCTCCTGTGGTTTTGTCTGGCCATCTATCTCTCCGGGACAAACCTCTGAGTGCAAGTGTTCAGTCTGGACTTGTGGCCCCAACAGTTCTGTCCAGATTGTCAGCACCTGTCTGGCCATCTATCTCTCTAGGACAAACCTCTGAGTGCAAGTGATCAGTCTGGACTTGTGGCTCCACCAGTTCTCTCCAGGTTGTCTGCTCCTGTGGTTTTATCTGGCCATCTATCTCTCCAGGACAAACCTCTGAGTGCAAGTGTTCAGTCTGGACTTGTGGCTCCACCAGTTCTGTCCAGGTTGTCAGTTCCTGTGGTTTTGTCTAGCCATCTATCTCTCCAGGACAAACCTCTGAGTGCAAGTGTTCAGTCCGGACTTGAGGCTCCACCAGTTCTGTCCAGGTTGTCAGCTCCTGTGGTTTTGTCTGGCCATCTATCTCTCCAGGACAAACCTCTGAGTGCAAGTGTTCATTCAGTCTGGACTTGTGGCTCCACCAGTTCTGTCCAGGTTGTCAGCTCCTGTGGTTTTGTCTGGCCATCTATCTCTCCAGGACAAACCTCTGAGTGCAAGTGTTCAGTCTGGACTTGTGGCTCCACCAGTTCTGTCAAGTTGTCAGCTCCTGTGGTTTTGTCTGGGCATGTGTCTGTCCAGGCAAACCACTGAGTGCAAGTGTTCAGTCTGGACTTGTGGCTCCACCAGTTCTCTCCAGGTTGTCAGCTCCTGTGGTTTTATCTGGCCATCTATCTCTCCAGCACAAACCTCTGAGTGCAAGTGTTCAGTCCAGACTTGTGGCTCCACCAGTTCTCTCCAGGTTGTCAGCTCCTGTGGTTTTATCTGGCCATCTATCTCTCCAGCACAAACCTCTGAGTGCAAGTGTTCTGTCTGGACTTGTGGCTCCACCAGTTCTCTCCAGGTTATCAGCTCTTGTGGTTTTATCTGGCCATCTATCTCTCCAGCACAAACCTCTGAGTGCAAGTGTTCAGTCCGGACTTGTGGCTCCACCAGTTCTCTCCAGGTTGTCAGCTCCTGTGGTTTTATCTGGCCATCTATCTCTCCAGCACAAACCTCTGAGTGCAAGTATTCTGTCTGGACTTGTTGCTCCACCAGTTCTGTCCAGGTTGTCAGCTCCTGTGGTTTTGTCTGGCCATCTATCTCTCCAGGACAAACCTCTGAGTGCAAGTGTTCAGTCTGGACTTGTGGCTCCACCAGTTCTGTCCAGGTTGTCAGCTCCTGTGGTTTTGTCTGGCCATCTATCTCTCCAGGACAAACCTCTGAGTGCAAGTGTTCAGTCCAGACTTGTGGCTCCACCAGTTCTGTCCAGGTTGTCAGGTCCTGTGGTTTTGTCTGGCCATCTATCTCTCCAGGACAAACCTCTGAGTGCAAGTGTTCAGTCTGGACTTGTGGTTCCACCAGTTCTGTCCAGGTTGTCAGCTCCTGTGGTTTTGTCTGGCCATCTATCTCTCCGGGACAAACCTCTGAGTGCAAGTGTTCAGTCTGGACTTGTGGCCCCAACAGTTCTGTCCAGATTGTCAGCACCTGTCTGGCCATCTATCTCTCTAGGACAAACCTCTGAGTGCAAGTGATCAGTCTGGACTTGTGGCTCCACCAGTTCTCTCCAGGTTGTCTGCTCCTGTGGTTTTATCTGGCCATCTATCTCTCCAGGACAAACCTCTGAGTGCAAGTGTTCAGTCTGGACTTGTGGCTCCACCAGTTGTGTCCAGGTTGTCAGTTCCTGTGGTTTTGTCTAGCCATCTATCTCTCCAGGACAAACCTCTGAGTGCAAGTGTTCAGTCCGGACTTGAGGCTCCACCAGTTCTGTCCAGGTTGTCAGCTCCTGTGGTTTTGTCTGGCCATCTATCTCTCCAGGACAAACCTCTGAGTGCAAGTGTTCATTCAGTCTGGACTTGTGGCTCCACCAGTTCTGTCCAGGTTGTCAGCTCCTGTGGTTTTGTCTGGCCATCTATCTCTCCAGGACAAACCTCTGAGTGCAAGTGTTCAGTCCGGACTTGTGGCTCCACCAGTTCTGTCCAGGTTGTCAGCTCCTGTGGTTTTGTCGGGCCATCTATCTCTCCAGGACAAACCTCTGAGTGCAAGTGTTCAGTCTGGACTTGTGGCCCCAACAGTTCTGTCCAGATTGTCAGCACCTGTCTGGCCATCTATCTCTCTAGGACAAACCTCTGAGTGCAAGTGATCAGTCTGGACTTGTGGCTCCACCAGTTCTCTCCAGGTTGTCTGCTCCTGTGGTTTTATCTGGCCATCTATCTCTCCAGGACAAACCTCTGAGTGCAAGTGTTCAGTCTGGACTTGTGGCTCCACCAGTTCTGTCCAGGTTGTCAGTTCCTGTGGTTTTGTCTAGCCATCTATCTCTCCAGGACAAACCTCTGAGTGCAAGTGTTCAGTCCGGACTTGAGGCTCCACCAGTTCTGTCCAGGTTGTCAGCTCCTGTGGTTTTGTCTGGCCATCTATCTCTCCAGGACAAACCTCTGAGTGCAAGTGTTCATTCAGTCTGGACTTGTGGCTCCACCAGTTCTGTCCAGGTTGTCAGCTCCTGTGGTTTTGTCTGGCCATCTATCTCTCCAGGACAAACCTCTGAGTGCAAGTGTTCAGTCCGGACTTGTGGCTCCACCAGTTCTGTCCAGGTTGTCAGCTCCTGTGGTTTTGTCTGGCCATCTATCTCTCCAGGACAAACCTCTGAGTGCAAGTGTTCAGTCTGGACTTGTGGCTCCAACAGTTCTGTCGAGATTGTCAGCACCTGTCTGGTAGAGATGTGCATGGGCACCTTTTTTCCGGCCCGGCCCGGCCCAGTGGGCCGATCAGGTGAGGCATGCCCGGCCTGCCATGCCCAACGGGTATCAAAATCGGGCCCGGCCTGGCCTGGGCGGCCTGAAAATGGTGCCTGGCCCGGCCCGGCCCGCCCAAAATCCGGCCCGGCCCTGTCCGGCCCGTTAATTTCGCTTTGTCTTACTAAATTTTTGAAAATTTGGCATGAATTTTCAGATTAAAAGCTAAATTTCATGTTAAGCTTTGGAAATTGGCATTTTAAAACAGCTAATTTCAAATTTATGCTTGCTTTTAATTAGAGTGTGAACTGGTGTTGGGTTGTTTTCCAGGAATTGGATATTCGGGTTTTTCGTCATTGATAATGATACACAATGTACTAATACTATACAATGTACAGTACATTACATATCCAGGGCAGTGGGAGTGGTTGACTGACAGTCTGAGACCCTTTTTAAAGCCAGACGCAGAAGCTCAACCCTATAAATCAAAGTGTGCACTTGAATCTTAGCCTGAGCTCCAAATTGCGACTTAAAATTAAGTTGGTCAGCAGGTGGGGTAAAAAAGGCTTGTGTATGAACGGCACCAAGGCTGAAATTACTGTTAAAATAATTCTGCATATGATAGAGCGCCGCCTATTTTGAATTCATTTGGGGCAATGCTAAGCTAATCAATGTGTTCTTTCTTGTATTCTGCTATTCTTTATATGTACATGCCCGATGGGCATCAAAATCGGGCCCGGCCCCTGCCCAGGGGCCTGAAAGTGGTGCCCGGCCCGGCCCGGCCCATCCAAAATCGTTGACGGGCATGGCCGGGGTGCACATCTCTACTGTCTGGCCATCTATCTCTCTAGGACAAACCTCTGAGTGCAAGTGTTCAGTCCGGACTTGTGGCTCCACCAATTCTCTCCAGGTTGTCAGTTCCTGTGGTTTTGTCTGGCCATCTATCTCTCCTGGACAAACCTCTGAGTGCAAGTGTTCAGTCCAGACTTGTGGCTCCACCAGTTCTGTCCAGGTTGTCAGCTCCTGTGGTTTTGTCTGGCCATCTATCTCTCCAGCACATACCTCAGAGTGCAAGTGTTCAGTCCGGACTTGTGGCTCCACCAGTTCTGTCCAGGTTGTCAGCTCCTGTGGTTTTGTCTGGACATCTATCTCTCCAGCACGTACCTCAGAGTGCAAGTGTTCAGTCCAGACTTGTGGCTCCACCAGTTCTGTCCAGGTTGTCAGCTCCTGTGGTTTTGTCTGGCCATCTATCTCTCCAGCACATACCTCAGAGTGCAAGTGTTCAGTCCGGACTTATGGCTCCACCAGTTCTGTCCAGGTTGTCAGCTCCTGTGGTTTTGTCTGGCCATCTATCTCTCCAGCACATACCTCAGAGTGCAAGTGTTCAGTCCGGACTTGTGGCTCCACCAGTTCTGTCCAGGTTGTCAGCTCCTGTGGTTTTGTCTGGACATCTATCTCTCCAGCACAAACCTCTGAGTGCAAGTGTTCAGTCTGGCCTTGTGTCCGCCCGGACCTATCGTTTTGTTCCTCACTGGTGATGAAATGAACCTTAAGGAGTTAATTCCAACACTGTTTATGTCATTTACTTATGTTGGCCGTGGTGACCAAGTCTGGCATGCCTAGTCACATAAAAATTACATGATGCCTTTTTAAGAATTACCTTTAGGTGGTTTATGACGGTCTTTGTCCAGTTACTGGAATGTTGTGTACTCAATGCACACGTTCTGGACAATGTTACGCGTACTCAAGCGAAAATGAGCGCTCTGTCTGCGGCAGGTCTAAAATTTGTCCGTTTTTGGTCCGCGGCTGTCAAAAAATTTGTCCGAATGTGTGTCCGGCTGTCCAGGACACAAGGATATTTTAGTGTCCGCATGGAGAAAACGTTTAGCTAGCCACCGGTGGCTAACATGAACCTTAAGGACATAGAATCAATTTACAAAGCTTCTGACCTTGGTGAAAAAATTTCAGGAATTGCTGTGGGGGTGGTACACCCTTTCCCCGGCCAAGTTAGGAAACGAATTCATGGAAAATTAATCTACCTTGCGATTGAACTATCGTTGTGTTGAGTACTAAAACTGTTCATTTCTACTAATTTTACAGTCAGAATGGCTTTTAAACGCTGTCTCAAAGTCTACTTTTTGAAACTTTTATCGCCCTGGGTTGGGTCGGGTCGGTTCCAACTACTGTTGATTCGGAATACCGAACCCATACCGAAAAATGGGTATTTTTGAGAATACCTACCGAATAAATACCTACCGATTCCAGGTATTTTAATAAATACCCATACCGGGTATACCGATTATTTTGGGAATACCCAGGTATTTCAGAATCGGTATTTTTTGTTCAGCTTAGTGCAATTTTTATCGAATATTCCCTATGATCACAATGTTTTCTTTGTAATTTTGTATTTTTGGGGCATGCAGAAACATATTCTATTACGATATCCTTTCAAAATATTGAATTTGAAGAATTTTTAGTCCTCTGACCCTACTTCCTGTCCCAAACTTGCTTTGTCATTAGAAAGCGTTGGTCTAGTTTTTGGCTTAACTTCACACTGCTCCTTAATAATCAAGCCTCTATGAACTTGATGAACAGTACATTCACAAACAACAGAATAGACCCGCATTTTGGCACTGCGCGTTAGATCTCCATACTGTACACTAACAGGCCTTAAAACTACAGTAGAATGGAAACATTTCTCTTAGCCAAGATTATTTATAGAAACAATTTTCACTCCAGTAAAACTAAAAAATAGTTTCAAAAATTCCTAAAAACTATAAATCCCACTGCTTTTGATTAATTTTCTAGCCTCTGACCTTGGAAATGACTAAATCCATGACCTTGTAAATGGAAAATTCAGTGTTTTGACTTTGTAAAGCATTTTCAGCAAATACCGAATAAATACCGGTATACCGGTATTTTTGCAAATACCTACCCATACCGAACCGATTCCTGAAAATCCCATACCCAAACAACAGTAGTTCCAACGTTTAATCCCAGTACAAAAGGTCCTGCCTGCATCACTGAAATGTACCTGTTCACTGAACTGAAGTGAAATTGCGGCCCTGCTATGTAAGTATTGGGGATTGGATATTGGGGATCTCTAGTATTGGCTATTGTGTTTTTCAGGTATTGTTCGCACTCTAGTGGGTACATTATTTAGATTTGCTTTTGTTGACCAAAATCTTAAACCGCTCGGGTACTGTATTCAGCACTCTCTGGTAAGCCTAAAAATTTGATCCAGATCGATTGAATAATTGACTGACAAACCATTTGAGTGAGGCCACGAATCGGTTGTTCCTTTTTGGCACAAACGTATAAAACAGCTGTCATCCTCATGTCTATTGCGCCGAGCTGGACCTCCTCCCAAACGGCCGATATCATCCGCTTCAGTATGTATACTGTAGAGGGCGTGGCTTTGCTCCTGGCCAATGGGCTAATCCTCTACGCCACTCTCTTTCACACAGCTTTGCGCAGTCAGAAAGAATACATAATTTTGGCCAGCTTGGCACTTTGTGATGGACTAAGCGGTCTTGGCGCGCTCACAGCCGGTCCCTACCGTATCGCTCTGATCTTGACCAATCGCAGTCAAGTTACAGTATCCAGAAGAGACTGCTTCTTTACTCCGTTTAACCTATGTTGGGTTCTGGCCTTCCCAATGCAAGGACTCATACTCCTTCTCATTTCTGTAGACCGCTTCTTGGCGGTCTGGAAGCCACTTAGATACTTGACGTTTACGGTAAATTACGCTTGGATTATGGTAGGACTGGCTTACACCTTTGGTATGTGTTGTTGGATTGTGGGAGGTGCCACAGTTTGGCAGGAAAACAAGCCCGAAAATGGAATTGTAGCACTTTGCATGACCAAGTGGAGCTTGCTAGACGCTTTTTACCTGTTTATTTATGAGGTGCAACTAGGCGGAATCTACAGCAGTTTATTACTGTACATGCTGGTATGGGTTGTGTACAGACGACACAATGCAGTGGGAGTTGGAAATCGGACCAACACTCGACAGCTATTGAAGCAGCGAAAGCTGACCAAAAGTTTAGCAATCAGTTGCGGTTTCACCTTTATTTTCTTTGCCGTGCCCAACTCTATTATGTGGCTCGCTGCCCGATTCAACTATCAGTTTTATACGATCGCGCAATACGTCTACATCATCAACAACATCAATCCCTTTCTCAATATCTTCATTTATGTCAGAAGACACCCGGAAATTCGCAAAGGCATTGCGGCTGCCGTCTGCGGCAAAATTATGCCGCCCACTTTGTCCCTGTGGCCTGGACTTAAGTCTTCGAACGTTCGAAAACTTGCCATTGTTCCTCGTCAGAAGCAGTCAACTGCGCTCTAATCCTTTTCATTTCTGATCTGTTGTTTTAAATCGTTTCAGGCTTTCCTAGAAAGAAAACACATGCGAATTTGCGTGACACTGTAATTATTGTAGATTATTTTCTTTTCTATTCATTCATATACTGGAGTTTTTCACCTATAAGACCGGGACTTATAACCGCAAAATGTCTAAATTTGGGGTCACATTTTTGCACCAGTTATAAGACCCGGGTCTTGTAGGTGGAAAATCTATATTTTACAATTAAAAGTCGATGTTCTGCATGAAAAGCATCAAATACACTATATAGTTTTGAACTTTGCAACAACTGACTCTACGTTTAAGTCTGAATAGCTCAGTTTTAAACAAGTTTGGAAAACTTATGCAACTTAGAAGCTCCAATATTCTTACAGCAGCTATCTAAACCTATCAAATCAAGAATTTTACCAAGATTTCTCAGCTTTTAGAACGATTCTTGAACGACCTGAGTTCAAAAATTCCATTTTCATTAGTTGTATCGTAAAAAATATACACGAAAACACACCATTCTGATCTTAGACCCGGGTCTTATAATTGGAAAATGTGCCCGGACAGACACTGCTTTCTTGACCACCTGCTATCAGACCCGGGTCTTCTAATCGGAAAAGAAACCCAAAGACTACATAGTAGTCAAAGTCAAAGTCAAAGTCATAGTTAATACTTTTGTGATCAGTGTTGTTGTTGTGCCTAGCTCAAATTTCTAAAACTCGGTAATTATTCAGTAAGTAATCCAGATTTTTTGAAATTCAGTAAGTACGAGTAAGTACTGGGTTTTTCAAAAAAAACCCGGTAAGTACTCAGTAAGCAATTCAGTAAACTCGGTAAAACCTTCAAAATTCAGAAATATACAATTTCTGATATTAGGTTCCAACGATATATCGATATCGAAAACTCGATATACGGACCCTTTTTCCAATTTACCGAAATCGAATATCGTCGAATTTTGATATCGTCAGAATACTACCTGATATAGCTTTTTGCTGCTAGAATCCTTTTTCAGTGTTGATTGATGAGGTTAAGATAATGTAGCACGATTTCTTGATTTTTCAGAATTTTAACCGTGTTTTGTGTTATTTCACATTATTTATTGTGCTAATTAGCATGCATGGAAAGCCTTAAAATTTGTGTTTCTGAGTAAATATACAGGGTGGGCCATTTATCTATTCCCGGTTTCATATAACCATAACTTTTTTTCAGTCAGATCGATTTTATTAAAATTTTACATACAAATGTCTTAACACTTCAAATTTTTACAGTTAAAATTTAAAATTAATCCTTCACTCTGGTCTGTAGTTATGCGTCTCCACGTGGCCGCCACTTTTTTCGATCACTTTCTCCAGCCTCAGTCGGTACTCCAGCATAGTCTTCTGCCGCATCTCGACCGTAATCTCTTCAAAGGCCGTCCTGATGCGCTCTTTCAGTTCTGGAATGTCAGCCGGTCGCGTGGCGTGAAAAATTGTCATCAGAAGGCAGAAAGAAACAAATCGCCAGCCTCGTTCTGTACTACGAGTATAATTCACAGTGCAATAACGAACTTTTGAAAAGTTTACTGTTATTGAGACATTTCATGTCAGAACGCGCTAAAATTTTACAGGAAAAACTTGAAGTATCAGGGTGTATCTATACAAAATTTCAGCAAAATCGGTCTGTGTAGGAAAAAGTTATGTCCTAATGAAACTGGGAATAGATAAATGGCCCACCCTGTATTTTGAAATTAAATAACTTTTAAATTGCTTGCTCAGCCTTCAGAAGAAAATAACTTGCTATTAAGGGGTGTTGTTATATAGGGGTCCCAGAATTGCGGCAGAATTCTGGTTAGAGGGGCCAGAATTCTGGCAGAGGCCAACCGTAATTCTGGTCACGTGACCCAGAATTCTGGTTTAGCTGGCCAGAGCTGATCAATCAAAATCTGACGTGTGTTGACCCAGCCGTCAGGCTAACCCGCCTGTGACATAACGATGTCAATGTGCATATTAGCATAATTACGATTAATTACGGCGATTTGATAGGTCGCACACCACTGCGCCCTCTTCTGTGTCTGTCTGTGCAGCTGCCACCGACCACCGGGAACAGTCTGAATTCCCCAAACTCTTCCTGTCCGCCTACAGTACCTGCGGCACAGTCTACGCCGATTGTGTCTCCTGCTACGCATCCGATTTCTGTTGCGCCTACGTCGGCACCTTCCAGTGAAACGCCGGCCAGAAGCAGAAACGAGCATGATTTGGTTGTTCGAGCTATGGTCCGCCCGCAATCGTGTCCCAACTGACCCAAACCGAGTTATAATCGGCGGCCGACCGGACATAAAGATTAGGTAGTGTGGACGGGTGGGAACACTCAAAGAATGACGCGCGCAAAATGCTGTTGGTTCTGCTTGAGCATCTGTTTGAGGTGAATGGAAAATGTTCCCTGGTTTGTTTTCGTACTCGGGCAGTAATGGAAAGTACTGTGGATCAGGTATACCTGTACCTGTACCTGATTATCAGGTAGATATGCAATACCCACCTGATACCTACCTGATACCTGATCGGGTACTTTCGAACTGTACCTACCTGATTTTGGGTATTTTTGGACTGAAACAGGTACAGGTATCAGGTACAAACAAAAGGCATTAAATGGTAGTTTTAGACAAAGTTTTAGAAAGGGTAACTATTACATGCTGACATATCAAATCAAAACTATAATTAGACAAATTTGTTCATTAAAAAAGCGTGTTGAAAAGCTAATTCTTCAAAATTTTCCCGCCCTGGTTGGGCCGTGGTCCAACCAGGCCTTTTCAAACTACAAAAACCGCTAATTTCTGCTTATTTTGTACTCAAAATGCTTTTCAAAACAGGTTTTAAACGTTAATTTTCAAAATTTTCTCGCCCCTGTTTAACCATTTACGAACAAAAAAGAAGTCTCAAAAAAGGTTACACTTCGTTTGCAAATTGCTGGGTAAGCCACTGAGTAGAGGGACATACTGGTAAAAAAAGGGTTTACAAGAAGCTTTTCTCTGACTGGCAAAGATCAACACCACCAGAGATGGATGTGCAAGCAAAGCAAATCAGCACCCCAACAACAATTTTGAAAGCGTGATGTTTTTAGCATTTTATGCAGTTTCATGACGAAAAAATCCTAAACCGACCGTAACTAAACTGATTTTAGCTGCCTTTCTTCAAACCTAAATTGGTATTTTGAGCGATTTTTCGGCTAAAATCTGGATTCTAACTTTTTTGACAAAATACCTGATACCTAATACCTGATACCTGTATTTTTGTGAATATCTACCTATACCTGATACCTGATTGGGTACTTTTGAAATACCTGTACCTGATACCTGATATTAGGTACTTTCTCAATACCTGCCCACTATAATGGAAAGCAGGTTCTCAAGGATCATGAAAGGTTTAGAACGGCAGTAGCCCCTTCGAGCAGACCATCTAACTTCGGGCTAATTCTTGTCGAGCTAATTTGATTTTTTTTACGAAATTGCGACTCGCTAATCCTATGAGGGCGTTCCGATTATAAATTCGTCGTTCTGGCTCGGTGGGAGGATTAGAAATGACTACGAACTGAAACCGCTTATATAACGCCGTTCCAATTTGATTTTATGTCGAATTAGACGCTGTTAGATATCAATTGTAATCATACACGCCCGAAATCAGAACCAATCAGGTCCTATTCGGCTCCAGATTTGAAGAACTCGGCTAATCGCGCCGATTTCAATATTACGCCACCAGAGAGGATTGGAAACGCTAATCCGGTAGCAGTTGCGATATTGATTTACGATATTGTTCTAAATTGGGACAGTACTCCCATTTTCATTTTGGGCATACGTAAACAAAAAACTTACATGTCGTCCCTCTATTCCGATTTTAAGAACTAATGACTCTAACATAGTTACTGATTTAGATAAATGTACAGTTTTTAACCGACAGTTTAGTTCCGTTTTCACAACCGATAATGGGGTTGAACTTTACTTTCCCAATAGGACTCCCAATAGGCTTTCAACAGTGGAGTTCTCTCCTGAAAATTTGTACTATCTATTAGAACACATACAACCGAAATTATCTGCTGGTCCAGACGGAATTCCAACCGTTTTTCTGAAACGACTTTCACTTTATCTGTGTGAGCCGTTATGCACTGTCATGAGGGTATCCATGGCTACTGCAACCTTACCAAGTGATTGGCTAACTGCCAACGTTACGCCTATTTACAAGTCCGGCAATTCCAGTATTCCTGTGAATTACAGACCGATTAGTCTTACAAGTACAACTTGTAGGCTTATGGAAAAAGTGATCAAGCAAACATTGCTTGATTTTCTTGTTCGGTCTGCTTTGATTTCAAAGCAGCAATTTGGCTTTTTAGCAGGTCGTTCAACCATTGGTCAGCTCTTGAGCTGCGTCAATGATTGGACGATCTCTGTGGACCAGCGGATACCGGTTGACGTCATCTATCTTGACATTGCTAAAGCATTTGATACTGTAAGTCATCCGAAATTGCTAAAAAAGTTGAAAGCTTATGGCATTTGTGGCCAGTTATTGAAATGGCTCAGTGCCTTTCTCAATAACCGTGCCCAAAGGGTCTGTATCAATGGATACAGCTCTGATTGGATTCCAGTCCAATCAGGTGTGCCTCAGGGCTCTGTCTTGGGTCCAGTCCTATTTCTCATATACATTAACGATCTTCCTGAAGTACTAAAGCATAGCAAAATCAAACTGTTTGCTGATGACTCCAAAATCTATTTTTCCGTCCCTACACTAATTGGCAATACTGTACTTTCAGATGATTTAAACGCGGTGTTCAACTGGGCTAAGACTATGCAATTGAATATTGCATTGCATAAATCTTCAGTCCTACATCTGTATCCCCGACTCAACTCAATGTTCGAATACACAGTTGATGGCACAATCATTCCCACTTCTGAATGTGTTCGGGATCTGGGGGTTTTGATTACTCCCGACCTAAAATTTACAGCCCACTGCAATTACATTACTAATAGGGCTCGCGTTATGGCCAATCTTATTCTGTCGTGCTTTGAGCTAAAGGATCCTGATTTTCTCATTAAAATGTTCAAAACTTACGTACGTCCTAGATTAGAATACGGGACCCAAGTTTGGTCCCCTTATTTGACAAGAGATATTCAGAAAATTGAATCTGTGCAGCGTTTCTTTACTTCTAAGATCCCTGGGCTTGGTTCTCTCCCTTATGAAATTCGTCTAGTAGCTACGGGCTTACAGTATTTGGACATCAGGAGAATACAAGCCGATCTTGTATTCGTCTATAAACTGCTTCACGGCATAGTTGATATGTCATGCGAAGAGTTTTTCTCTATAGCACCCCAAACTGCAACTCGTAGCCACTCTTTACAACTATCTGTTCAACGAGCACGATCTAACACAAGACATTTTTCTTTTGCTTGTAGAGTTGTCCCGATATGGAACAGTTTACCTGATAATGTGGTCCATTCCCGATCCGTTAAAATCTTTAAGGAGGCAGTCAGTCGCTTAAATCTTTCATCTTTTACTAATAGATAGGCTTGGGTTATAAAATAGCTTATTATATGGCTAACTCAATGCCTTTTCCTTGACTCATATCGCTCTTATCGTTACCTTGTACTATCATTATGCTACATGTGTGTCTGGGAATAAACTTTACTTACTATTCCAATATCGCGCTAATTTTCATACGCCATATGGCGTGGAGTCTTCCCAAAGGGGTAGATGAGGTCAGAAGGAAATATCCTAGCTATTGCGTCGGCCCTCTTGTTGTTAACGCAATCAGTTCTAAATGCAAAAATTCTGCTAAAGTTGTTTAGTGTTGATTAATGTTGTATGTATTCAAATGAGTGTTTGCCTTTTACTCGGCCTGTTCAGAATTTCAATCGCGTTCTCAATAGTATTTCAGTACAACATATAAATTAGGATAACAGAGGCAACTTCGGGTGTAAATACGCATAATGGGTAGTAAAGTCCTTCTTTGTACGGAACGAGTAGCTGGGGCACTAAGGGCACCTGGCCTCCTTCGTTGGAAGCTTAGCAGCTGCTTCTTGACGCCGAGAAGACGCTAGCTCTGGCATACTGTCCGCAACGACACTACCGTGAATGTGATCCAAAAACGTGAAAAAATGGCCATCATGTTCTGGATCTGGGATGGGATCGGGGAACGCTGGGTGTCAACTGTCAACAACAGTTCCAACAACCGAATCGCGCTTCTGAGCTGCTTTAAATCCTGTTGATTTGACGTAACTTTCCACCACTGAGCTAAGCTCCGAAAACTCTCTTAAAACAATGTGCTATAGTTGTGAAATTCTGTCAAAAATATTACAGAATTTCTCCATGATTACCAACCACTGGCTGTTTCTGTTGAAGAAAGCAGAAATGGTAACTATTACAGATATGTCTCAAAGGTACCACAGACTTGTGGAAATTACAGTTTGTCTGCTAGAACGGGTAAATCTGTAATATCGAACTGAATAGTCTGTTGTAAACCACGGTTTACGGTCCTACGGATTCTGGCGAATCTCTGGTTTTTCACAATCCATTCTGGTGAAAATTAAAGAACCGATTTGACAGATTTTCTGTACTAAAACACAAATCATTTACCAGAACTGCAATATTTATTTCACATAAAATTTGCATAAGCACTACAGTATTCCGTGGTAGACACCATAACAGCAGTAGCCATTTTCATAAGCTTCAGCGTAGTATGTAGTATTATCCTATTGGATGCACTCGTGCTAATCAGTTTTAGCTCTATCAGCCACAAAGCGTTAGTAAGCTGTGCTTATGAAAATGCCTTTCACACAGAATATATGTAAAAACAGAAAATTACGTGTCCATTTTTGAGTCATCATTGAGTCGACCTTTTACCTTCACAAAGGCGGACGTTGATGCCATGCAGCAGATACCTAAAATGTGGTAAAAGTACTGGTTCTAGGCTTAGGCTGTCTATGTTTGAAACATAAAATTCTTATAATGCCTGATTCGGCAGTTGAGTGCCTCAAAAAGCCTTTGAACTCCAGAATCAAAAAGGCGTCGTTGTTTAGTCTAGGGTTTTCCTCCACCACGATGATACCCATTAAACCGCGTTCACTGAGAATCAGAAGATTGAGCTGGCTCACTGATTTGTCTTGCTGTTTCAAACGGCTAAACTTAAACTTAAAGTAAAGAAACTTACACTACTGCTCTCTCTCAATCACACTTATTCTTTGATGAAAGGTCACATAGTTGCATTTAACCAGTTCCGGTAGCGATTCTTGACATCCAAAGTCAACACGGTCAAGCTCCTCAAAATTGTACTGAATCAGGGCAGTTTCCTGGCTGAATGAAGTTGTCAAAATTCACTCGAACAACTTGGAATTCTGGCGATTCCCACAAGCTTGGATTTTGTGAAGTCTGGCCTAGAAAATTGGACAAGTCCACCACGTTCAGTATGATATTTATCAAACAAATGGTAGACCGAAATCCTGTTCCCTACCATTGCCTTCAAGTAGACTCATTTTGGAGGTTCAGACAGGACAGCAAATGACCAAGGTTGCGAGCGAGAGCAGAGCGGAATGCACGCGCATTTGATGTAGGCAGTTGCTTCAAATAACAGATAGCAGCTTTACGTAAGGGGGCGTGCAAAAATTACGTAATGGCATGAGGGGGGAGGGGGGGTTCGCCAAAAGATTACTATTCATTACGGTGGGGGGAGGGGGGGTTGGCGACTTCATTACGTAATTTTTTAACGTGCAGAAATCACTAAAGTGGCCATGATTTTAATTGTTTTGACGTCCAGTACATGTACATATAGTCTCCTCGATTTGAAGCATTGGGCTTGCTTTTTCTCAATTTCACTTAGATGATCGTTTAGATTAGAGAAGGTAGCTATCGTTTGAGGCACGGTTTTCCAATTTTTCAGATGCTAAATGGCAACAGTGACCTTTGACATATTTTTAAGAGTTTATAATGGTATAGCAGTTATCAATTCGATCGTTAATACAGGGTCTGTGCGGCTTTTTCAGAGCAAAATTCCCTGACCAAAGTCAAATTTCCCTGAACAATCAGAGTGAGAACTTGTTAACAAGGGTGAGAAGTTTTTAAAAATTGATTGAAAAACGCATTTAAACGGTATTCTGAGGGTAAAACTTCAAGTTGTAGTAGTTGTGGAAGGTCAGAAGTCCCATTTTCAAAAGGGTGGTGTGTAAAGCTTTGATGATGACCCTTTGGGCGAGAGATGATTCTACTGCTATCAAATTTTTCCCTGACCGGACACCAAATATCCTGACTTTTCTATGACTCTCTGACTTTTCAGGTCCCGTGATGACTCTGACTTTTCAGGTCCCGCACGAACTCTGGTTTATGACTATCGATTATCAATCATCTGATATGGCAGCAGCCCTAAAATCCATGATAAAACACTTTGGTTTCATCTTTAATAAAAAGCCACCTAATGATGGCTTCTATGTAAAACTAAGACTATACGTACTGTACTTGTACGTATTATCAATTGTTACTGCAAACAGATGTTATTTTAATAAAAACGTCATTTTACATAGAATAATTGAACGCAAGAATTTCGGCTATAACTCTTCAAAAAAATGAAATTTCGGGGGGGGGGGGTAGCCAAATTATTACGTAATTTAGGGGAGGGGGGTCAGGAAATTATTACGGGCGATTATCAGGGGGGGAGGGGGGTCCGAAAATGGGCAAAAACACCATTACGTAATTTTTGCACGCCCCCTAAGCAGGCAGTCAGAATGAGTCATAAAGGCAGGCAAGGCTCTGGGTGGCGCCGAAAATCGTCAACAAGCATTGGAATGCGTGTTTTTCCCTGAGAAGGTGGACCCTTATTCAATGGAGAAAACGCACAGTGTCGGCTAACAGAAAGACTGGGCTGAATCGAACCTGTACCGTACGTAATAATCGACCGGATGGAAGTCGAGAAGTTCTGAATGTCTGATAATGCAGTAATTCGACAACTAATTAAGCAGCACCCATTCGCTTAAAAATACCGGCCTGCTAACAGTTTTGACGCTACTCGCGCCTACGTTTGAAACACGTAAACATGCAGAGAAAGAGAAGAAAAAATGGTAAATGTATAGTTTCCGGGCGTAAAATCAGGAACCGACCCCAGATTGAAATAAATACTTTTAATGATCATAACTAATTATAAATTGACAAGTTTCATCGATATATATCGATTATCGATTATTTTTTGGCAAAATTCCAAAATTCCAAAATCGTCCAAAATGGTTATGTTATATATCATTTGAAAGCCCTTTATCTGACGAGTCTAATGATCACTACATCAGCATAGGGCACGCCCCCGGGGGCCTGTTTTGCGAAATATAAAAGTACCCCTAGGGGACGCATCAGTATAATAGGCACGCTCCGGAGGGCCTGTTTTCCAAATATAAAAGTACCCCTAGGGGACGCATCAGTATAATAGGCACGCTCCGGAGGGCCTGTTTTCCAAATATAAAAGTACCCCTAGGGGACGCATCAGTATAGGCACGCACTGGAGGGCCTGTTTTTCCAAATATAAAAATACGCCTAGGGGTACTTATCACTGTACTGATGCGTCCCCTAGGGGTACTTTTATGTTTTTAAAACAGGCGCTCTGGAGCGTGCCCTATACCGATGCGTCCCCTAGGGTACTGTAATTTTAATAGTGAAATTTTATTTTAATTTAATAGTTATATAATAGAACTAGCCGATTTTAATTTTAATTTAATATTAATATAATAGTCCACTGTTAATTTTAATTTAGATTTAATATTAATACTATTAAATAACAATTTTAATAGTATTTTAATAGCATTTTAATAGTATCTTCTAAAATGCAGTCGAAAAGTTTTGGTCACGCTTCAGCGAACTGGCAAAACGACATCTTTTGCTTGAAGTTGTTAGTGTTAGTTGAAAATTTAATCATTGATACAACTTAGAAGCATTTTTCAGTGGAAATTTGTAACCATTTTTTAAAATGACTTAGTCTAAACCTGGTTTGAAATTGCATTCTAACACAAGTAGCTATAGAAAGAAACTATTGAGGCATAGATAAAGAGAAATTTTTTAAAGGAAAGACTGTTACATAGTTCATTGACTAGATTAGTCTAAACCTGGTTTTAAATTGCATTCTAACACAAGTAGCTATAGAAAGAAACTATTGAGGCATAGATAAAGAGAAATTTTTTAAAGGAAAGACTGTTACATAGTTCATTGACTAGATTCAGGTCATTTTCTCATTCACGCCTATTAGTGAAAAACGTTTCACTATTTCCAAGTGAAAACACATTGGAGATTCAGAGGGCAGTCAGAAATCTTCAATTTTCATCATTTTCTGAGGTAAAATTATGTAACTCCTTGATTGGCAAACATGTGCGTGGGCGAGAGAGTGCGGTTGTTCCTTCCTTGTCGGCCTATTAGCTCAGACTGCCTAAACTTTAGCCATTAAAGAGATAAGTTGTGTAATGCGACGACGCACTATTAACGAAACTACCTCCACCTTCAACCTCCTTTACTCTCCACCAGTCAGGCTAGATGGCGATCAACATTTATCTCGCTCAACAGAACCAACAACACCCATTCACTCCAAATTTGACGGTTTTCGAGCAAATTACAAAACATTTGTTATTGCAATAAGAGACGAGTTACGAACAGAACGTTAAAAAAGGCGGCAACACAAATTCTCAGTGCAGTGGCACTGACACTCCAGCGAGGACAAGAGAAAAAACCAAGAACAAGTACGAATCGAATCAGTAAAGCAATATAAGTGTTTTAAAAACCCGTAATCAGTGTTGTCTCGGCTAAAACGTCCTCAGTTACCTCCGACGATCGGACCACGGAACAGCCGTTGAGTAACAGTCTCAGACAGTAGGAATGGAGCAGCGTATGCATACATTGACGGAGGCTGATAAAAAGGAGGTGGTTGGTACATAGCCGGCGGACCGTAGTGCTGCTGAGGGGGTGGACCGTAATGCTGCTGAGCGGGAGGACCGTATTGCTGCTGAGGGGGTAGATTGCGATGCTGCCGAAATGGTGTCTGACGCGAAGGGTACTTACGCTCGGCTCGGCCTCGCATGGGACCTCCTCCTTGGCCTCTCTGAGCTTGCACCTGCCGTTGTCTTCTCTGGTACGGTGGAGGTCGCCGGTTTTTGCGCTTCTTCTTCTTTCCTCCTACCGTTCCCTCACCGGCTACGTTAGCTGCCAACAACGGTGGCGGCGCTAATACTGGTGGAGGTTGGGCTGCCTCCAGAACTTGGGCCGGTTGCGGCACCTCCACGACAAGTTGGGGTTCCGGCGGGTTGTTCGCCAGAACAATTGGCTGCTCGACATACATGTAACAGCTCCGGGCCGACCTGGGGGGAGGGGGGTAGGAGGGGTTTTTTCCTCAGGTGGGGGGTCGAGGGGGGGTTTCGCCCAGGTGGGGGGTCCCAAATTTCAAAAAGCTCCAAAACGCCTAGAAATGCGTTTTTAGCACGTTTTTTTTCAGTAAGGACGCTAAAAATCGCTATTTTAAGCTGCCAAATAGCGTTTTAAAGCTAAAAACAAGCAAAAAATGACAAAAAGAGCTTCCAAGAACACCGATTTTTCTTAAATATCAGCAGTGGAAACGCCAAATTCGGTTTCCAAAGGCTTTTCAAGTGAATTTTAGGCTAAAAATTAGTGATTTCTGACCCAGTTTGTTAATACTGGAGCCACTACCACCACTTGTATTTTTTGGTCGGGGGGAGGGGTCCCTTAACCTGTCTCGGGGGGGAGGGGTGGGGGGGGGGTGAGGGGGGGTTTGGCCTTTCCAGCAGGGGGGTAACCCCCCCCAAACCCCCCCTAGTACATGTATGCTGCTCGACTAGAATTTGTTGTTGGGCCCGAAGCGCAGCGGCCTGAATTTGCATCTGTTCCAACTGCGCAGCCAGGTCCTCATCGCTTGGAGCCGGCTCTTCCACTTCCTCGATTGCTACTACACTAAAACACACAACTCACATAAATTTAGTTATCGATCGGCCCTTCAAGCGGCACCAAAAGTTTGACCGCTCTAATAACCGATCGTTTGTTAGCAGTTCGAACATGGGCAGACCTACACTTCCCGTCCGAACCTACAATTAGCTTCTCGATTCGGGCTAGTTTCCAGGTGCCCCGGGGGTTGAGTCTTTTAGAAGAACTACCGTACCTTCCTCTAGTAAAGGGCTGGGAGTGTTCGCGTTCACGTTCTGTACTGTTCGAGCGTGGGCTTCTCTCAAATTCAACAAGTACAGACCCTGCCAACCCCGCCAAAATTGATTGACTAATTGCTGAGTTTCAGACCAGTACTTGCTTAATCTCTCGTTACGTTTATTAGTACGATAAGGAACAAACTCTGGGTCATCTTCGGCAATAAGCGGCGGCAAAACAAGAGAATTTCGACCCATCAAAATGTTGGCAGGCGAAATTATTTGTTCCAAGGAATTAGTAGGTGAGCACAAAGGTCTACTGTTTATGACGCCCTCTATCTCAATTACAATAGTTTCCAATTCGCAGAGCGAAATTGTCTTAGAGGCCAAAACACGTTTCAGAATTTTCTTTACGGATTGAACTAACCTCTCGTAAAATCCCCCATCCAGGGAGACAAGGATGGAATGAAACGCCACTTAATTTCTTTCAGGCTCAGAAATTCTGCCACTGGAGAGTTTTGCAAATAAGCCTGATTCCACAAGAACTTTAGCGACGTTTCTCCTAGTTTAAAGTTAGTAGCGTTATCAGATATGACCAAATCAGGCACCCCCGCCGACCGCAGAACCGTCTAAAAGCGCTCAGAAATTCTTCTACCGTACAATCCTGTACGATCTCGAGGTGGATCGCACGAGTCACGGCACAAGTCAGTAAACAAATCCACACCTTTTCCGGCGTTTTTGAAGACTTTAGCACAAACAAAGGGCCCAAGTAGTCAATTCCTACAACCGAAAAAGGCGGCTGCCGTTTGACGCGACAAGCCGGTAAAGGCGGCGGATTGGGAGCCTTGAACGGTTTGCCGGACCACCGTCTGCACACTCGGCAGTCTCTTAAAACTGAACGCACTGCAAGCCGTCCTTGTGGGATCCAATACCGGTACCGAACATGACTAAGTGCTAATTAGGACCGGCGTGCAACACAGCTCGGTGGGCTGCATCGACAAGCAGAGACGTTTAATGGCTGTCGTTTAGGCAACAGAATACTGTTGTCAAGTAAATTAGTTTAGTAATTTACTTACTTTTTAATTTACTTGCACCTCCAAAAAATAATTTACTTACTTTTTATTTTACTTTGACCGATTTACCAACAATTTAATTTGATTTTAATTTACTTTCAACTTCTAATTAAATTCTAATTTACTTTTCTATACAAAAAATTGCCGAAAATACCACAAAACCATCAAATATCTGAGTATGGATTTCTAGTAAACTGATGGCACTATGAATCTAACTCCATCCTTTTGTTAAGCTTCATGTTTTTGGTAAAATCAGTTGTTCAGAAATGCATTATAATTATTTTTTCTAGGAGCAAAGCAACAGATGTAAAGCTTTGGCTAACACTGTAACTTATGGACAGACCTGGATTTGATGAAACAAAGGGGTTTTCATGCATCAGTGCATACATGTATCAGGGGGTCTGGGGGTCTGCCCCCACCCGACTTAGGCCAGCCCCCCACCGGATGGGGACCCCCCGAGACGATTTTCCCGACCCCCCCTCCAATTTTTCTGCAACTAATTTGTTGAGCAAATTTTTGCGATTTTTTACAATTTCAGTCACAAAAATAGCCAAAATAGCCTGCAAAACAGCACTTTTTAGCTGTATTTCAGCCCAAGTTAGCGATTTTTGACGATTTTTAGCCGAAAAATTACGATTTTTTTCGATTTTTAAGGGTTTTACTGCTTAACCCCTCCCAAAATTTGGTCTTAGAACCCACGGCCGCCGCCAGACCCCCAACCCCCTCCCCTTCGGCAGATGACCTGTGATGTATGTGATGATTGCACGAAAACTGTAGATTCACATTCTATTCGTAGTATAGGATTTCAGAGAAAATTGTGTTGAATGATCTGCTGCATTGCAGCCGGGTTTCCATTGTCAACAGTGAGAGCATAATGTACATTTTGTGGTTAAAAGGACAGACAGAAAAGGCACAAGATCACACAAAAGTTACATGCGAGAGCCAAGACTACCACAGATCGAATAGTCAATGAAGCAAATTACAAGTAAATTAGAAGTAAATTGAAAGTAAATTTTTCAGGCTTTTCGATCTAATTTAATTAACTTTTTACTTGCTTCGCCATTTTCATCAGAGATTTAATTTTATTTTAATTTACTTGCCACTTAATTTACTCTTCGGAAGTAAATTATTTTCGAATTTAATTTAATTTTAATTTTAATTTACTTGACAACGGTACAACAGAACAGGGTGTGACATATCGGGCGTGAGGTCAGCATTTTCGAAGCGTCCACCACACCTAATCAAGTTACCCTTGTCTAGCCGTAAACCTAGTTGCTTAACTAAGGAGGGAATTTTGGTTAGCGCGTTTGTTTTGAGCGCTTTGTACTCTAAAGGAAATGCGGTTCGCTGCGTCCACTCAAGCCACATTTGCTTGGCGTGACGGAATTCTTGATCATCTAACGGAGGGACATTCTCTACCGTAGTTAGGTTCTGGAAATCGGTGTTTCCGGACCGCCGTCCTTTCCAATTCTTGATTGCTCTCAAAACCCAAGCGGTAACCCGAAAAAGTTTATGGGCACTGCTAAATTTTGTAACGTCTAACCCAACAGGCGGCTCAATTGGTTTTGCGTCAACTACAGTAGACAGCATAGCAGTAGTTGGTAGTGGGTCGACATCATCCTCATCGACTTTCGGATTGGGTTTTTTATTCTCTGGCCAGTTCAGTTCCGGTTTTCGCAGCCATTCTGGCCCTTCCCACCACAGTCTATTTGTTGCTAAATTACCGTACAGTTCTGGTTTGGTAGGAATGTCGGCCGGATTCATTTTCCCAGGAATACTGCGGAATTCGGCTAACTGGTACTGTTGCACTTCCGAAACTCTGTTCTGCACCCAACGGGGCAAGACACGTTCCGTTTGCAGCCAAGACAGTACACATTCCGAGTCCGACCACAGAAACTGTCTACTAATGTTGTGCTGAATTTGTTGGAAAGTGAAATTTAGAGCACGAATGCCTAAGAGCACACCCATCAGTTCTAAGCGCGGGAGGGTCAACTGCTTCATCGGAGCAAGTCTATTTTTTGCGAACAGAATTGCTGTCTGCACCGGTTTGCCAGGATTTTCTATCCGAACATAAATTACAGCACAGTACGCCTTGGCAGAGGCGTCAGTAAAGCAGTGCAATTGCAATTCTGACTCAGCGCTCATTTCACCTAGCACTCGGGGAATACTGTAGCTAGCTAGGGAGCGAATGGAAGGCAGTAAATTTTTTGCGCGCTCTAAATGCGTGCCTGTCAGATCAACGTCCCAGTCTACCTTTTCGGCCCACAGTAACTGAACCAAAACCTTGACTGGTACTACCAATGGGCTGAGAAATCCTAGCGGGTCAAAAACACTCGCGAGGGCAACTAGCAGTTTGCGCTTTGTCAGTGACGACTCGACTGACACCTGCTGCGGTTCAGCTCACGAGATGCTGTCAGACTTAGTGTCCCAGACCATACCCAGAACTTTCACAATCTGTTTGGCGGCAACGTCTTCCTTAGGCAGCGCGTTTAGCAATTCAGAGCAGTTAGAATTCCATTCGCGCAAATTCATTCCGGCCAATCGGAAGATCTGTTTGGCTTTGTAGTAAAACTTTAGCGCAGCGCTCTGGTCTGGCACACCAAACAAGACATTATGCACGTAAATGTTGCGAGCTATTTTTCGCGAAATTTCGCAGGCGATATCAGGACGCAGTAAATGGTGTCGAATTGTGGCTGCCAACAGAAACGGACTTGAAACTACGCCAAAACTCACTCTGGCAAAGCGAAAGGTTTTCAGATCGGCGTGTTCTACACTCAATTTGTCCGGTTTTTTGAGCCACAAAAACCTGACTAAATCTCTATGACAGGGGTCGACAGCTACTTGCAGAAACGCTTTCTCAATGTCTGAAAGCAGAGCTATTTTTTCGAGGCGAAATCTTATTAGTAGCCCTGGTAATTCTTCCATGCCGACTGGCCCGCAATAAAGAGACTCATTCAGACTTTTGGCTGCTTTGGCGGACTTACTGCTAGCATCGAAAACCACCCGAATTTTTGTGGTTTCACTGCTTGGTTTGATCACGCAGTGATGCGGTACATAGTAAACCTGACCGCTGTGCCGTTCAGGTTCCTTTACCTCTTCGATTATACCTAACTGTTCGTACTCTCGAAAGATCTGGTCGTATTTTCGTAACAAGTCCGGATTACTATTCAGCCGCTTCAACAGCGCGCGCAGTCAGTGCAAGGACAGGTAGTAATTATCGGGTATCGTCAATTCGGGGCACCGTAGCGGATACCGAACTTGATACCTCTGCTCGTCCTCCATGTACACAATGCTACGTTCGAACTCATCTTGAACTCTGTCATCTTCCGTTCGATGACCGGTTTCGGCAATACCCATAGTGTCCAGTTCCCAAAGCCTTTTCAGACTGTTCTCAAGTACGTTGTGTTCTGACGAAAGCACAGCATTTACGTGACACGTACTACCTTGCTGTTCTGAACTTAGCGCAGAAGCCCTCCCAGACAACAAATAACCTAGCGTAGAACTGACTAAGCTAAGGTTTTGACCGACCTCAACAAGCGGGTTCATTTGCACTATCTGGAAAAGATATTCTGCACCAAGCAAAATGTCAATGTCACAACGACCCTTACTGCTGACACCGAGTGGGTCAGCTAACACAAGCGTTTTGAGCTGAGGGTACCGATTCACATCTAAGTTCGAACCTCGCAATGGTTGTGTAATATTGTCGCAGGTAACGGCCGAGACGAGTTTAACAGTTTGGTCTTTTTGTTCAATACCAAACTGCACCTTGTGCGTTTTGAGCAAATACGGTTTCTGTGCAAATCCCGAGACCAAGACCTCTTCCTTTTCCAGAGTTCTTAGCCCCAAACTTCTGCTAAGTTCTGCACGTATAAACGTACGTTGACTGCCCGAATCCAGGAGCAGCCTTGCGTTGGCCCACTTCTGGGTCTCGGGGTTGCACACCCGCACCTTCGCCGTTAACAACAATGCATTTCCGCCGTCCTGATTGACAGTGCAAATGGAAGATGTCAGAACTTTGGCATTATTGTTAAACTCTGACTCGTCCTCAGTCTCAGGCTCAGTAGCCACCATCACCCTTGACGGAGTGAACTTTGCCTTTGCTTCAGGTTTCGTTTTCGTTTCGCTAGACTTGTTTCCAAATTTCTGGGGGCAAAGAGACCGATGGTGATTTGTATTGGTGCAATAAATGCATTTACGTCTCAAGTTTGGGCAGTCTCTGACGGCATGGACCGTGTCATATATAAATGCGTACTTTTTAATCATTATTATACTTATGTGTCTTATAATTCAAACAGCTTTCGACCATTGCTTTATCTCCGCAACATGAGTAATGCCAAACGTACGGCAGCACACCGCCGTGAAGGTCGTTCTCATGGAAAAGGAGAGCAGCATGAAACAGCAAGTCTCAAGGAGAGGTAACATGAAACAGCAGGTTCCCAGAGGCCCCAAAGTGTGTCAGCAGACTTGCTGCGCCCAGACACACATATAAGCAGCCCTCCAAGAGCTCTCCGGTCAGTGTCTGCTCTGCTCTACTACTGGACGTCCCTCTCTACCACCTACAGCCGGCTCCAGCCACTGAGCCCCAGTGAAGACGGTCACTGCTCCACACATCCAACCAAGACCGGTCTCCGTCAACTACCAACGGCCCGCGCCCCAGGCCCTGCACATCGCCCCAGGTAAGTCCCTCTGTTGTTTGTTGGTGTCTTGTCAATTGTGTATCGTTGCTCTGCCCTTATCTTGTCTGTCTTCATTCATACACTTATCACCCATTCATTAGAGGCCCACATTCTTCCATATAGCCCATATACCAGCAACGTGTATTGCCTGCCTTACTCTTGGTATTCCATTTAGTTGCCTGTACTGTGCTCTACCATTACCAATAAACATACTGTACTATTCGACTCTACCATCCGGTACAGAGGTCATAGTACTGTACACTTAGGCAATACGAAATATTGGTTGTCTGACGTACAGTAGTGAATGCACATCACTGTTTCTGTACATTCGTATTCACCACACCGAAACCAATATACCACACGGTACCACCATATACCACAACCGCACTCAAACACTTAAAACATAATCTGCTTTTCTTTATGAAATCATGCGCTTCCACACATCTGGGTACACTTCACATTGATCAGAGTAATGCGCACCCTTGCAGTACACACAAGATCTGGAAGTTGACCGGTTCACCAGCGCGTGGGCAGTGGAAAGACTGCCGATCGATTTTTTTGGTTGCGACCTTTCGCCTGTCTGACCTGCGAACTGGGCAACGAAGGTGGCTGCTTGAATTTCAGAATGCAAAAACTCTCTTAGACATTTGATCTGATTTCTCTCAGATTCGATTTTTGGAGATACACCTTTCAAAAGTCTGTTTGGAACCTTTTTTAGCAAAACATATGCCAGAAAGTCTTCGTTCGCCATATCTCTGCCCAATTCGTCTAAGCCGCGTACATGTCTTTCGATTTCCATGTACAATTCTTGCAAGCTATCGGGCGTATCTTGCGCCACAGGCAAATTTTCTAACACTGAGTAGTGCGCTGCGATCAAACGCTTGTCGTTTCCGTACTGCCTTTGCAGCAGCTCAACTGCTCTATCGTAGGAGACATCTGTTACTGGAATACCAGCGATCAATTTTTCGGCAGTGCCTGAGAGTACAGACTTCAAGTACGTAAACCTTTGCGCTTTGGTTAGCGCCGAATTCGAGTGAACAGCTTGCCGAAAGGACTCCCAAAAGGACTTCCATGTAAAGATATCCCCTGCGAACGGTTTGAGCTCAAGTTTCGGAAGTTTAAATTCCTGAACTGATTTGCGACGTGCCATCTGACCTAGACCTAGTTACTGGGGGAAGCGGCGCACCGATGGGGTGATCCAACCGCTGGTTTACTCTATCGATCTGCTCAACACAACGACCCACCTGAGCTTTGTTAGACTCGACTTGCATCAACACCAATTTTTCTAGATTACTCACACTACTCTGAAATCGGTTTTCCGTCGATCTAAGAAGCTCAGTGTGCTGTTGTTGGAGCACATTCATCTGTTCCGCGTGCTGCTTTTGCATAAGCGCAATAAGGGCTACTACACTAGGGTCGAGGGTCGTGGCCACCTGTGTGGGCACTGTCGGAGCTGAGGGATCTGCTCCGCTACTCGCCTCCCCACTAAAGGGAGGCAAGTGACCCTCGCGTCTGTCGAACTGACTACCTATTGGCGACGAATAATCTTGTTCGTCAGCCGAGTCGACAGGATCAGTCTGAGAAGCACCAAACCTAGAGGCGAACAGCTCTAAATCTGCCAAGGACTGGCGGATACAATCGGACAGATGACGCTTCAAACCGTGAAATGGCTTCGCGTCCTCACCTGCCGAAGTTAGTAGGGGCACTAGTTCCTCCGCTAAGCTAATCAATTCTGTGTCGACTCCTTTGAGCTCGACCACTAACTCGTTACACTGATTTAAATACTCTACCTTCTGAAAGTTATCAGCGTTCGAATTTAGCACTAGCGACAGCTCCCTAGCTTGCCCTACCAACCTATTAGTTCTAACTTCGATATTTTGCTTCTGTTGCAGCAAAAAATCTCTCCTCTGTTCCCTGGTATACGGTACATTCTGACTTGGAGGCGAATTATTTTTATTTTTGCCCTTACCGCCTTTCCCCCCAGGAGGACTCCTAGCTGGAGGTTTAGGAGACATCAGAGAACAATGGTCTCACCACTGAGGGTTTTTTGCAGGGCCGGACTCGGCGCCGTCCAGTTGTTGTCCGTCCTCCATTGTCTCTGTCGGTTCTCTCGAAGTCGGACACCACTTGCGCGGGCGAGAGATTGCGGTTGTTCCTTCCTTGTCGGCCTATTAGCTCAGGCTGCCTAAACTTTAGCCATTAAAGAGATAAGTTGTGTAATGGGACGACGCACTATTAACGAAACTACCTCCACCTTCAACCTCCTTTACTCTCCACCAGTCAGGCTAGATGGCGATCAACATTTATCTCGCTCAACAGAACCAACAACACCCATTCACTCCAAATTTGACGGTTTTCGAGCAAATTACAAAACATTTGTTATTGCAATAAGAGACGAGTTAGGAACAGAACGTTAAAAAAGGCGGCAACACAAATTCTCAGTGCAGTGGCACTGACAACATGGTTTAACTATTAAAATGCTATTAAAATACTATTAAAAATAAATTTTAATATTTAGCCCCTGTGTGTATTTTTAATTTAATTTAATATAATAGTAGGGCCTCTATTTTAATATTAATATAGATTTAATACTATTAAAATGGCACTATTAATAATAGTTTCATTTTAATATTAATATATTTAAGTAACAGTACCCTAGGGGTACTTTTATGTTTTTAAGACAGGCCCTCTGGAGCGTGCCTATACTGATACGTCCCCTAGGGGTACTTTTATGTTTTTAAAACAGGCACTCTGGAGCGTGCCCTATACTGATGCGTCTCTAGGGGTACTTTTATATTTGGCAAAACAGGCCTCCTGGGGCGTGCCCTATGCTGATTTAGTGATCATTAGACTCGTCAGGCGAAGGGCTTTCAAATAATATATAACATGACCATTTTAGACGATTTTGGAATTTTGCCAAAAAATAATCGATAATCGATATTTATTGATAAAACTTGTTAATTTATAATAAGTTATGATGATTAAAAGTATTAATTTTAATCTGGGGCCGGTTCCTGATTTTACGCCCGGAAACTATACATTTACCGAAAAAATTAATCAGTAAAGAAGAAAGATAGCGAATTGCTTTCTAGTAGAACAAGATTTATAGTAGAAAACTGGATAAAGGACACAATGATTGCTTGTTCATACAGCACTAAGTAGTACACTGAAGAATTACAGTACAAGCCACGAACTGAGTACCATTTTCCGTGGCTGACGGAAAATGGTCCGTGCTGCAGCCTATCTTTACTGCCTGGCAGTCCGTGGGTGCTAAGCAATAAGGCAGCTGCTAGGCCGTCCTAGAGGACATAGTCCGTGGGTGAGCGGTGCGGGTCCGTGGGTTGTTCGTAGGAGTCCGTGACCTACCAAGCGGCGGTTGCGTCTAGTAGGTAATAATAGGGTCGAGGGTCAAGCAGAAGCAGACCTCAATTATCTGTTTACTCAAATTACATGGCGCCTGCAGTAAGTAGCAGACGCAATATCAGGTCACGGCTGTTTGTTATACGCCTTCGTGCTTTGAATCTACCTAAAAAACTGCTTGCGCCAATTCGAGTCAACTGTGTGGCATAGCTGCTGCTTAATTTTGTAGTGCTGCGCGAGTGTATGGCCGTAGGAGTAGCCGAGTGCTAGGCTATTGTGAATATAAACGCAACAAACACAACATTCTCACGCGAAATAACTGATTTTCAGCCAGCCAACTTTGCTTCAAACAACAGATTTGGTTATTTGGGTAAACTTTTTAGTGTTCCTACGACTAGCCATTGTTCTGTTCTGCTCCAGTCCACTAGAATTATTTTTGCTCATACAATAGAGAGGTAGCCGCTCAGCCGGTTGGACACTAGCAGAGAATAGCTTTGCCCCTAATGCTTAAGCACCAACAAAAGCAAGCAACTTGACCGTGAACTGAGATACAGACACGTTAGACCGGTGAATTTATTGTAATCTCTAATCGGGCGCGCAGCTGAGGCGCTCTTGTGTAAACAAATGGTGTTGGGTCCCTAACACGTTCGTGGCCGGTCCGTGGGCTCAAATTACAGTCCGTGATATTCCGTAGGGTACGGAAAATGGTACTCGGTTCATGGTTTGTACAGTATATCCATTTCAATTTGAGTTATGAAGAGAAGTTAGAGAACTGCGGTAAATTGCTGAAAATCTGTAATGTAAAGTATCATGCAGCAATTAAAATCCACAAATATCAGTTCACAACTCGCGCTAATTCCCGAGAAAATAAGCTCCAAATTTTTCATCCCATAGTTAAGGAGCGAAAATTTCCGGATTATTCCACTCTGGAGCGTTGAATCGAACCAGACATGGGCAAAGGGGGGGGGGCGGGGGGGGGTTGCCCCCCCCTCAGGCTCTGACCTACCCCCCCCCTCAGCCGGCCGCTACCCCCCCTCAGGAATTTTTTGGAAGAATTTTGTGTAAAAAATTATGATAAAAATATGCGTGGATTAGGTGTAAATGAGCTCAGAATAGCTTATTTTAGCTTATTTTAACCAAAAATATGCCAAAAAACCTTGATTTTAGCCAAAAATCGGACTTTTTGGCTTACCACCCCATCAGCCCCCCCTCAGGAATTGAAAATTCTACCCCCCCCCCTCAGCCGAAATGCTAGCCCATGTCTGAATCAAACTAATCTTTGCAGGTCCAGTATAACTCATCAGATGCTACTACCACACCAAATTTGGGCGGAATCGATGAAAGTCAAAATTTCAACTCGATCCGATCCGATGTGCGGGGGGCCTTACGGCCTGCGATCAGACTCGAGGTCCATTTCGCTTCCCCGTGATTCGTCATCTCGGACGTTTGCCCTTCTTTCACTGCCAAGCCACTCAAGCCATGCTGTTGGGCGCCAGGTACTAAGAGAGTGCCTGGCGTGGTGACAATTTCAACTCTCTATAGGGCATGGGAGACAGGGTCGACGCTGTCAGAGACCGGCTCTTAAACCTGATCCTAAAACGATACAATCTTTGAACTGTGTACATATTCTCTTGCCCGCCCGCGCCCATTCTCCACTGTCGTAATGACGCATTTTCTTCTGCTTCTACATCGGTGAAAATGAAAGCGCCAGTTGGAGTCCCCAAAGACTCTACAAATTCTGTAGTCAGCGCAATTTCATCCCAATTACGGAAAAAAGTTCATCGCACAAATTAGTGTTCAGAGAAAGCGTGGCGCAGATTAGGGTCTAGCCCTGACCGGAGCTTTAGTTCCTCTACAACTTTGATCCTAGGCCCAAGTCGCTCAAACGCCAAGCGCTCCACTACTGTTATTTTAATATATTAAGATTAAAATAAAACTATTATTAATAGTGCCATTTTAGGGCGGCGTTCAAAAATGACGTCATCGATTTTTGCCCATTTTTCGACCCCCCCTCTCCCCTTGTCATCAGTTGTCATCATTTTCCAAACCGCCCCCTCTAAAAGCGAAAAAAATGTCGTCACTTTTTTCCAAACCCGAATTTGCAAAAATTCCTGCATTCAAATGAGAAAATTTTGGGACAATAGCTCTTAGATTCTTCTAGTTATTCTTCTAAATTCTTCTAGCCTTTCCCGTATTTAAAAACAGCTTGTTTTTAGAAGATTTTTCGTTATTTTTAAGAACATGAAAGAAAAAAATTCGAAAATCTACTAATTTATTACAATTCAGTGAAAAAACCCAGCTACACAGTTAATAAATATGAACTACATGTATTGAAAATAGTAAGGTATCCAAGTAAGGTAAGTGTAGTGTAGGTACATACATACAGTAGGTACACCTCTTTTGGTGGAATTAGAAAGAAAAAACCTGTCAAAAATAAGAGAAAACAAAATATTCTTTACTAAAGGTGTCCAAATAGAGCCCTGCGCATGGTGCCTCTTTTCACGGCCTGGCCTGGAATATCAAATTTCGAGTCCGCCCGGATGACATTTTGCGCTGGACGGCCTGGCCCGGTTTCGGGAGAGCTAAACTCGCCGAAAAATCTAGCAAAATCACTTGTGCGAGAACTATGTACAGTACAGTACATACAAAACAAACATTTCTAATGACGCAACAAACCTAAACAAAGAATTCCTACCTCCACCGCAAAGGGGGTTTACTAGTGTTGTTACAATACCAAAATTTCCGTTTGACTATGACTATGACTACACTACCACTCGTTTGAGTACAATACCAAGGTAGTCAAATTTGACTATATTGTAGTCAAACCGTTTGACTACCATGACCACCGGTTTGACTACTTTGACTACTTTTTGAGACATGACAAAATTGACGTTTTCAGCGATTTATAAGCTTCAGTCACCAAGCGTCAGGCAAAAATGACTTTGACTGAGTGCACAAAGTGTTTACTTTGAAATAAACAGTATAGTTAGCTGCTACAAATTAACCCAGAATTGTTTAATTTTCAAACATTTCAATGTAAGAAGCATCTTTCGGAAAGACAGCGCAAAAATTGGCAAATACCCGGTTTAGTTTGGTGTAAAATCAAAGTAGTTTTTGATTTTTCTCTTGTTCTTCTTTGCTCCATAAGAGAGGTATTGTACTGTATGTCATAATTTTCTTTCACCCTGACCAAACTGTTTAATTTGCCTTGCATCAAGCAGAGATTTGCTGACTGACAACCCATACAGTACATGTAACAGGTCATCCGCCGAAGGGGGGATGGGGGTTGGGGGTCTGGTGCCGGCGGGGGGATGTTTGGCTAAAAATCGCCAAAAATCGCTAATTTGGGCTGAGATACAGCTAGAATATCCTGTTTTGCAGTCGATTTTACCATTTTTGTGTCTGAAATCGTAAAAAATCGCTAAAATTTGCTCAAAAAATTATCTGCCAGAAAAATCGGAGGGGGCTCGGGAAAATCGTCTCGGGAGGGGGTCCACATCCAAGGGGTCTGGCCTAACCCGGGTGGGGGCAGACCCCCTGTTACATGCATGCTGACACCTGCTATCAGTTCACAGTTTTAGAGAAAAGGGTTGTTTGTCTTCTAAAGAGCTAAAAATGAAACGAATTTATAAAACATTTAGTTGCGAACCGTAAAAATATGGAACATATGCTTGAAAAGCCGCTGCTTACAAGAAAATGTAGTCATAGTCAAACGGTTTGACTACCTCGTCTTCGTTTGACAACATACTTATGGTAACCAAGGTAGAAAGGTAGAAAGAACCAAGGTAAACCTTGACTTTGACTACCTGCCCGTTTGACTGCGATATCACAAAAAGTATTAACTATGACTTTGACTTTGACTATAGTCATAACAACACTAGGGTTTACCCACCCTACACCCTCTGGATACTCACTGCCAACAATGTGTCTAGTAGTAGGTATGGCCAATGGTTTTCAAAAATTCACGCTACAGCAAAACAATTATGCTAAAACCACCGATAACATGACCGGATGCGATAATATACGCAAAAAACCGCACTTGATTCCATGAAAAATTAGAAAAATGCGATCTAAAATCATTCGTCTGCGAAGAACTTTTGTATGGCGCACTTGGTACCATTTTTATTTATGGGCGACAGATTTGAATAACTGGCGCTACACGGAAAAATTTATGCTAAAACGACAAAGCATGACCTGATGCGATTATTTACGCAAAAAACCGCACTTAATTTCATGAAGAATCAGAGAAATGCGGGTTCAAAACAGCCGCGTGGGTCAAATCGCGTAAATTAGTGTTTATAACTTGGTCGCCGTCCCAGCGGTGGCTGATTTTCAATGGCGCGAGTTACGAAGGTGCAACCAAATTGATTGTTTAAAATCTACTATAAAGATGTGAATATTCGTCGCACAGCTAAATTAATGCGAAAAAGTATGATTGGAATTGTTGGGTACAATAAAAGCCAGAAATGGCAAAAATTAAGGGTTGCAGAAACTTCAACACCGTTTGTGGGGTTAACGACAAACAGCAGAGAGCCAATTCTTATATCAGTCGAAAGCCTGAAGTCTACTGTATACGGAACCGATTGAACATCTTTCGACGAATTCGTCGTTTTTTCACAAGAACGAGAAACATGAAAAAAATCCACGAAAAAGCCGATTTTCAGTAGTTAAGGAAGAATCAAATTTGTGGGGACCATGCCAAAGTGCGGAAAGAAGAAAAGCGGTGCTATATAGGTAACGAGTTGCGGTGATTTTAAAACCGGTTGAACAAAATTTGCATCAAGTCTCCTTTTAGCAGAAAATAGACATTGAAAAACGACGAATTCAGTTTTCGAGAGAAAAATGCTCTTTAACGGCCGAATTATGATTCAATATGCATCTTATTCGATAGCTCACACTCTGTTTCATATAAATATAACACATCCTCCTATCAATAACGGAACACAAAAAAGCATTTGCGCTTGAAGTTGCAAAAACCATTTTGGACCACTTTTTGGCTGTGTTTTTGTATTTTCTATTCCGCGCCGCGCGCACGTGCTTTGGCCATCCCTACTAGTAGTCAAACTTTGGAATTTGCGGTCGGCCTACCGGCTTGGGGATGCAGCCTATTTTTTGGGTGGATGGGTTTGTTTTGAGCGGCCGCACCACCACCTATGCCTTGCACCATCTTGCAAGCATCAAGCATAACAGCTTATGAAAGCGGTCAGATCTAGCCTTGAGCTGATGTGTAACAAATCGAGACCAAAATTTTAATAATTATCATCTGATCCCTGCAACAATGTTTTTTTGTCTGAAACAGAATAATATATTATAGCTGCTAAATATTATCTGAGGCAAACGTGTATTATTTTTCGTACACATCAGGGCCGAATAATATTGTACGAAATCGATGATGTACGAAATTGGATGTATGAAATATTATTTTGATACACCGTGTATCAACACCGTGCGCGAAACAGGTATGGTAGAAACAATATTGCCCACCTTAGTTAGGGCCGTCCATAAACGACGTCATTCGAAAATCCCGATTTTTCGGCCGCCCTCCCCCAAAATCGTCTTTTGTCGGTTCTTGGGGACCCCCTCCCCCTACGGCGACGTCGTTTTCGGTTTACCCCCCCCCCGATAAAAGGCAAGTATATACAGTACTGTAACGTTTTCTTCTTACCATATACTGTTGATTGGGTATACCCATACCCGGGTGCTTTTTGAAATACCCATGCGCGGGTATTCAGTATTCAGATTGTATACTTCGATCGAATCAGAGACTGACTCTTAAATGGGCGAATTTTTGGGCTGTCTGACAGATTTCTGTTGGAATGAACTGTTCGAAAGAGGACCAAAAATGCTTCCACTTGAAAACGTCCACCAACGAAAACGAAGACTTTTATCTCCAGAGTCGGGAGCTTGACCATTGGAAAGGGATATGCGGACTCTACTTGCGCTGCTATCCTCTCCCACCACCTTTTCGGCCACTACGGTTTCCAGCATGTGCAACTGGCTAGCATTATGCTTCATGTTCTGATCCTGGTTTTGCTTAGTTTCGGCCACTCTCTGTTCAAACTGTTGCACAGTCAGTTTAAGCCGCTTTTCCGCCTCTGCCGCCTGTGCACTCAACTGATTTGGCATTAGAAAGATTTGCTCGGCATGCCGTCTTTCGATATCTACTTGCACCTTTTGGTGCTTGCGCTCAGACTCAGGTTGCATTTTTCCTCTGCCTTCAAAAAGTTGTCCTGTAGCATTTTTATTAGCGTAACGACCGTCCGGTCGACGCCAGGTAGGGCACAGTTTTCAGCTGCAGTTTCTTGAGCAGCTAGTTCGTTTTCGAAAACTGGAGTTTCTAAATACTGCTCAACAACTCCCAGCTTATTATAAGTCTCCATCCATCACGTTTATAGAAGATGTAGTTTTGTCAAAAGCTGCCAATTCTTTCTGCACTTCCTCTGAATTGGCAATGAGGGGGTAGAGTTCTTTACTCAGAGCACCCAGACAGTTGTCGGCTTCTATCGTTTTTGTCTTTAGACTCTCGAAACAGTCTTCCCACTCGTCCGGCAGCGCTTTTTCGCCAGCAACTTTGACGACTAAATTATCTAACTCAAGCGATAATTGAGTGACCTGCTCTGAGAGCGGCTGTCTTTTCTCGAGCAATAGCAATTTCTTTCTCTCATTCTCTCTGGTATTATAAGTCACAGGCGGCGGCGTGCGATCTGTCTTACTACTCCTACCCAGACTCATGGCGACTTGCAACTAAATCTAGCGGCTTAAGAGCCAGTTTTTCTAAGTATCGACTCTTCCCGGACAAATCTCAACTTTTTGTCTCCGATTTGGCTAAAATTTTGTATTTTGGTAAAATTTGACCTAAAAAGACATTTTATCACCTTCCCGACCATTTTTGAGAGGGTCACTTTTTCGACCCAACCTCAGCTTTCGGCTTATAACTCGGGAACAAATCAACGTAGAACGTTGGAGATTGCATATTTAGAATCGCAAGAGCATTCTCTTTCAAACGATCCCATACTCGACCAGATTTCTGACAAAACAATTTCTTTGAATCCTTTCCGGGCCCGATTTGACCCCGCTACAACCCCCATTCCGATAATTTTATTTCATGGAAATGTAGCGCTATCTATTCGCTTTCTAACTCGCAAAAAAAATCGAGAAAAAAAATGGGGGGCAAATTGAGTTTTTGGGCCTTGAAAGTTGAAAATCCGTAAAATTTTATACAATTTTGCCTTTCAGCATGCAATGCATACACTGCAAAGAACAGAACATGGTCAACTATGGACTGATGTTCAAGGTTTCTGTCATACATATTACACAGTATCTCTTGCATACATTGCACAATTCCGGACTTGCTTAATGCTTTCTGACGCGAGTTAGCTTGCTTCTTGGTCCATTTAACAGTCAGTCTCTGATTCGGTCCTGTCTTGCCCTTATCCCTATGTCAAGTTGAAAATCGAACTTTTGTTTGGAGAGCTGTGCTTTGGTGCTCTAATAGACGTCCATGAGTTATGTTAAACCTGCAAAGCCTTTATGGAGTTGAAGCTCCATTCCCAACGTATACATGTATGTATGCCATCAAAAATAGGGCCACTAACTACATATGGGCAGGGATGCCTACCAAATTCAAACTTTGAATTTGATATGGTATGGTATAGTATAAAGTTGGCGATTTGAATTCGATATGGTATGGTATAGTACTAGCTAACTCAGTTTGAATTTGGTTGGTATGATTTTGGTATGAATTTGGTGCTGTAGTGGTAGTTTGCTGTGATAATGTCATAGAAGCCTTTGGAAATTATGCTCAATCCAAATTTATAGAGTTTTTTTAGAATCAAAACATGCAGTGGCGTATCCAGGGGGTGTAGGGTGGGCACACCCCCCTTTGCGGTGGAGGTAGGAAGAGAAAGTCTGTCAAAAATAAGCGAAACAAATTAATTATGTACCAAAACGGTCTATTTTGTGCTCAGAATGCCTTATAAATGCGTTTTTGAAGGCTAAATTTTCAAAAATTTTCTGGCCCTGGTTGAGCAGAAGCCATGATTTGCATATCAAAAAACAAGAGACTTCTGCATGAATTTGGGCTTTCAGAAGCGAAGTTCTCACATACCACGGGCCATAGCCATATGTGGTTTACACCAGACTGTATCAAATTGATAGTGCTACAAATTTACGAAATAAAAAAGTCGGCCTAGGGGTTCCAGACGTGCTAGAGCCCGCCGAATGTGGTGGAAAAAAATTTTTTGCTCAAAAATTATTTTGGACCAAAATTTTTTAACCTACTCTAAAAGTTATCTAAAAGCCCCAATTTTTTAGTCCCAACTCTTATTATAGTATGAAAGAAGTCCAAGTTAGAAGTTTTGGTCCCATAGTTAGAGGCCCTATTTTTGATGGCATACATACATGTACTGTATACGTTGGGAATGGAGCTTCAACTCCATAAAGTCTTTGCAGGTTTAACATAACTCATGGATGTCTATTAGTGCACCAAAGCACAGCTCTCCAAACAATAGCTCGATTTTCAACTTGACATAGGGATAAGGGCAAGACAGGACCGAATCAGAGACTGACTGTTAAATGGACCAAGAAGCAAGCTAACTCGCGTCAGAAAGCATTAAGCAAGTCCGGAATTGTGCAATGCATGCAAGAGATACTGTGTAATATGTATGACAGAAACCTTGAACATCAGTCCATAGTTGACCATGTTCTGTTCTTTGCAGTGTATGCATTGCATGCTGAAAGGCAAAATTGTATAAAATTTTACGGATTTTCAACTTTCAAGGCCCAAAAACTCAATTTGCCCCCCATTTTTTTTCTCGATTTTTTTTGCGAGTTAGAAAGCGAATAGATAGCGCTACATTTCCATGAAATAAAATTATCGGAATGGGGGTTGTAGCGGGGTCAAATCGGGCCCGGAAAGGATTCAAAAAAATTTTTTTGTCAGAAATCTGGTCGAATATGGGATCGTGTGAAAGAGAATGCTCTTGCGATTCTAAACATGCAATTCCCAACGTTCTACGTTGATTCCTTCCCGAGTTATAAGCCGAAAGCTGAGGTTGGATCGAAAAAGTGACCCTCTCAAAAATGGCCGGGAACGTGATAAAATGTCTTTTTAGGTTAAATTTTACCAAAATACAAAATTTTAGCCAAATCGGAGATAAAAAGTTGAGATTTGTCCGGAGGTTAAGGAGCAAAAGTCGATTCCTAGAAAAACTGACTCTTAAACTCGTACACTGCTCACCGATCAAGTGGGTCGCTGGACTTCTCAGTGATCTCCTTGGTTCGCCTGCTTGGACTGTGCCTCATCGCTCTCATTCTCTAGTGACCTCACACAGCCTTGGCACCACGTGACGCAGAACTGCGCACCGGACTGGCAGATTGGTGTTGTACCGAATAATAGTATGTATAACAGACAAGCAATGTTCGATTCGGTGTGCGTCACTAGACTACTGTTGTTTAATACCGAATTTTTCAAATGCGTATGCGTATGCGTATGCGTATACGCATTCCAATTACAAATGCGTATGAGTTTGCGTATACGCATTGCAAAAACTAATGCGTATTTTGCGTATTGCGTATGCGTAATGCGTAATCTCGGAAACAATAAGAAATTTCACTGAACAGGTTTTTTGGCTCTGCAGTATGCTGTTTGGATGTCCAACTTTATAATCCAGGTTTTTTGAGACATAGTTGAGGCTTGATGATTAATTTCTGCCCTCAAAGAATTGCACTATAGTATGTATGTTTTCAAAAGGCAAGAGATGTGCGCTTTCCTAAACTTCATACATGTAACAGGGGGGTCTGGGGGGGTCTGCCCCCACCCGACTTAGGCCAGACCCCCCCGGCCGGCGCCAGACCCCCCAACCCCCCCTCCCCCCATCGGCGGATGACCTGTTACATGTATGCTAAACTTATTACAAAAGAAATTGGTCAAATGTTCATTAGAGAAGTCCAGCAGCATTCAAACATAATAAACTAAACACACAGTGGAACAGCGGCGTATCCAGGATTTTGGCGGGGGTGTAACAATTTGAAAGTGTCTTAAAAAATTTAGCAAAAATTGCCTTCAAAAACGCGTTCAAAACACATTCCAGGCTTAAAATTAACAGATATTACAAGTTTTAGTAGTTTAAAGTGGCCTGGTTGGGCTTCTGCCCGACCAGGGCGAGAAAATTCTTAAAATTTAGCCTCCAAAAACGCATTTAAAAGGCATTTTACTAAGCACAAAATGGACAGTTTTGGTACATAATTCATTAGTTTAGCTTATTTTTGACAGACTTTCTCTTCCTACCTCCACCGCAAACGGGGGTGTACCCACCCTACACCCCCTGGATACGCCACTGCAGTGGAAGCACCAACAGATACCCTCTGAGTATACAACACCAATGATGTCACCCAAAACCGTAGAAACTCTAAATTCAAGAATTTGTCGCACGTTTCCTTTCCTCTAAAAACTTAGCCTCTTTTTTAAATATTAGCAAGCACAACTCAGTCAAAGCTTCAAATTATCTCAGAAGATTTCTGGTACCCTCACCTCACACTAAAAACATGAGGAATGACCATTTGGTAACAACTTCCACTAAATTTTTTGCAAGACATTCGAAAAGGCAGCTGTTTTTGAGACCCAATACGCATTACGCAAAAATATGCAAACTTTTGGCAGAATGCGTAATAATATTGCGTAATGAAATTCAAATGCGTATGCGTATGCGTATGCGTATACGCATTCTAAAATACAATGCGTACTTTGCGTAATGATATGCGTAATGCGTATACGCATGCAACAGTACACTAGACTGACGTAAAAAGAGGTCTGAACGCCTGTCTCCCTAGATGCACACAGTCAAGACCGCACTCTCCTTTTCTCTTTATCTGCACACTCCTCACTCCAATAGCAAACTGTTTTAAATCAACGAAATGTTATAAATGGCAACTAAACAAGTAGGTCTTGACGCAACCGAACTACTGTAAAAACAAAAGGCGCGAAACAGCATTATGCTCAAATTCAGTGGCATTCCCAGCAGAAGCAATCAGTGTTGCGTCTACTAACTCCCACGGAGGTTTATTAAAGTGGAGCCAAACAGTTCGAAGCTTCTCATAAACCAAATATGGCAAATGACACAGTTGCTACAGGTCGCATAGAATCGCTATATGTCTACTTCAAAATAGAAGGTCTCCTAATATTTTATTTCAATGGCTTGATAGTTCTTACAATCATCACACAACGCGCGCTGCGCAAACGCAAGGAGTACGTCATAATCGGTAAGTGACTGAAGACAAAAAACGCTAAAAAGTGGTATGCCCAGGATTTTTAAAATGGACGAATACAAGAAAATTTTCGAAAACTAACCTTCAAAATGCATTCTGGGGTAGCATTAAGAACAGTTTTAGTCTCATACTTTCTTCCTACCTCGACCGGAAGGCGTCTGGGTGTATGCGCTGAACGTTTAGCTAACAACTAAATTCACGAACTTTCAGGAATGCAAGCCTCAGCGGATGCGCTCCAAGGCACGGCGCTTTTTGGCGCAGGTCTCTACCGTAATCTGCTGATATATGCAGGCACGCAGAACAGACTGGTCTCCACACAAAGATGTCTCTTCACTTACCACAACTTGGTTTGGCTCGTGTCCGACCCTCTGTCAGCGCTTATGATGACTGTTGTAAGTGTAGACCGGCTAATATGTAAGTTACCTAAACCTGCTTTTCTTTGCACAGTTACTTGTTTGTTTTAGCTGTCTCCAAACCGATCAAGTACAGAACTTTGGAAAGAGATTACGCGTTTGGGTTGGCAGGCGGGGCCTATGGATTTTGCCTGCTAAACGGTATATGCAGCAAAACTGACCCCACATGAGGCAGTCGCTGTCGCTGTTACACTAAATTCAACCACATTTACTATTTGTAGCTTTCCTAGGCGCAACGCTGACAGCGCTGCAACCGAACACTCCGCAGCACGCTGCAATTTGTTTCACCACGTGGGCGTTGGTGCCCCGCTTCTACGATTGGTTGAAGTTAGTGACAGTGGGCGGAGCGTCGGTGAGTGTGGGTCTGTACGCCGCCGTGTTGGCTGTCTACACCAATAGACGCAAACCGAGGGCCGTGGGCTCGAAGTCGGCTGGCCAGCAGAGGATAGACGCCAAGAGCAAGGCAGAGAAAAGGTTCCAACGCAAACTGACCGTCAGTCTCGGTTGGTCTACAGTATTCACGCTGGTGCTGACGGTAATACCGAGCTTGACGCTGATTGGACTGGCCAGAGCACTCAAAGAGGGCATCGTTACACCGGAAGTTTACACCAAAATCCTAGTGGGTCGGGAGAAGGCTGTTAAAAAGGCGTTTAGTAGAAAAGTGAGACTTTAGATTCCTTTATACATGATGGCGCAGCTGAACCCACTCATGAATTTGGTCATTTACCTAAAGCGCTTGGTGCCGATCCGCGAGGGCATAAAAAGCACACTCACCTGTGGTGGTCAGCTGCCCATCAACCTTGAACTGATGACGTCCCAGCTAAAGACAGTGAAGCACGTAAATCGTTGATCAGTTAGCTCTTGAATAGTATTTAGTATGTAGTGGACGATATCAAAATTCACTTACTATCACCATATCAAAAAAGTCCTTATCGAACTTGAATGGTATTTAGTCCTCTGAACCTACTCCCTGTCCTGTCCCCAAACTTGCTTTGCTGTTAGAAAGCGTTAGTGCAATTGAAGCGTTCAGACGAAGAAATGCCTCAGTCCATAAATAGATGAAACGAGAAAAAAGGCCAGAAAATTCAGCAAACGCAATGGGATTTAGACTTTTTAGGAATTTTTTAAAATTATCTTTTAGTTTTACAGGAGTGAAAATCGTTTATACAAATAATTTTGGCTAAGAGAAATGCTTCCATTGTTTTAAGACCTGCTAGTGTACAGTATGGAATCTAATGAGCACCGACAAAATGCGGGCTATTCTGCTGCTTGTGAATGTACTGTACATCAAGTACATAGAGACTAGATTATAAAGGATCAGTGTGAAAGCCAAAACTAGACCAACGCTTTCTAATGACAAAAGCAAGTTTTGGACAGGGAGTAGGGTCAGAGGATTAAAAATCCTTCAAACACGATATTTTGGAAGGATATCGTAATCTTGCTAGCGCGCCCGCGCGGCAGATAAATGTGTTTCTGCATGCCCAAAAATGCAAAATTACATAGAAACATTGTGGCCATAGGGAATTTTCAATAAAAATTGCACTAAGCTGGACAAAAAATACCGATTCCCAAATACCTGGGTATTCCCAAAATAATCGGTATACCCGGTATGGGTATTTATTAAAATACCTGGAATCGGTAGGTATTTATTGGGTAGGTATTCCCAAAAATACCCAATTTTCGGTATGGGTTCGGTATACCCGATCAACAGTAATTGAAGCATCATATCTGTGATTCCTTTTTAGGGGTTTGAGAACTCTGCTATACTACATACTGTATAAGTGTATCAACTTTCAGCTGTCTAGGTCAATGTTTTAATTTTGAGTGTGAATATTGAGGCTCTTGACTTGGACTTAGGCTTTTCTTCAACTGAATTTTGAGCATTGTTAAAAAATTGCGTTTGTGTAACTTATGAGATAGAATGTTTTCAGATGAAATAATTTGTATTGAACATGTCTATAGTTAGGGGAATGTGCTGCCGAGTAGAACTCAATTTTTTCAAAAAGTGGACTGAGGCATTTCTTCGTCTGAACGCTGTAATTGTGGCTTCACTTCACACTGCTCCTTATTAACCACAATCAGTACGTATCTAAGAAGACTTACATTGATGCCGGCATACTTGGTGTAGTGGTTTTGGCCACAAAGTCACTGTTAAGCGCTGTTTATACTCCTACTGCGTTAGCTACAGCAGTAGCTCCTACTGTACTGCAGCAAATTGGTCGACTCCTTCAGTACTTCAGCGGAACGATTTGAAATGGATCGAAGTGGTGTGCCTGGAAGGAAGGCATGTCTAAGAAGTACAGAAGCTAGAAGAGTGGGAATCGTGGGAAGCTGAAGGAAAATCGGCAGCTTCACCTTCTTCCACTCTGAATCGGCCGATTCTCGGGATAGCAGTTCCTCGAAGATCGATGAGATGCGAATCGTGAGTGCTGGGATGGTTGATCGAAGTGGTTCTGGTACGATCTGGAAGGCAGCGAATGACAGAGGTGGCGTGGAGGCTGAAGACGATTTAGACTCAGTAGAAGGTGCCAGTACTAGAGTGATTTGAATTTGGCGCACTTTCTTACCTATGACAAGTTTTCCCCGTTAACGTCCCAGCACGAAAACTCACAACATTCGGTCCTGTCATGCGAGGAGCTTATTCATTGTACAGTATGGCGACAAGAAAAAAATGACAGTACTGCATGCCACAGGGAAAACGTCTGCCACAGGGAAAGATATGGTTACTGCGATCTGCTAACGTACATTTACAGATCGCATAACAAGATCGCATTTAGCGAAGTAACGATGTGATAACGCGGCGTGGCACCTCTGACTGATGATGCATTAAATGAGATCTGCTAATGTACATTTACAGATCATCTGCAACAATCACATTAGCAGATCACGTTAAAACCGTGCTACAACAGTCAGCATTGCGTTCTGGAATGGCTTTGGTTGATTCAGTAATGCTATTTTTTATCATTTCCTTTTAATCTATTGTAGAAGTAGAGCGGAAAAGTTTTGTAACGACTGGGATTTTAAGTGCCGTGAAATGAGCACTACGGGAGAGTGCTGCATAGTACTGTTGGCAAGGCCGACCTGAACCTTGACTTATTAATAAGTATTTAACCTGAAATTTAGGGACTTGAACCTGAACCTGAACCTATATTATTTGAGCTGGACTTGAACCTGAATCTTAAATATGGACTTGATTTTCAGGCTCAAAACAGTATCAGTCAAATGTCAGAGTTCCCTACTTCAATAACTGATTTTTTCCTGTATTTTCCTGAATTTGTATGGCAGTCTGTGCATTTGCATGTTTGCTTGTTTTTTATGCCATTTTAAATGGCCGTCCGTTGCTTGTGACATGCGTGACGTGACATAGAACTTTGCTGAAATGGATGCATTGTTGTTACAGTATCACTTCGCGGCGTAGTAGGAAACAAACCCCCACTAGACGGGGAGGAGGTGTGTTTAGGGATGGGCAACGTAAATTAAAATCGGTAATTTACGTACACGTTATTTCTGTGTTACCAGATTTTAATTTCCGTAATCGTAACGTGTTACGGAAATTAAAACGGCCAATTTCTTGCTGTAACGCGTTACGTAAATTAATTTCCGTAACGTCGTAATGAATAAGATTCCAGTCAAACGTAAATTAATTTTCGTTTTTCTTCAAAAATCGCTAGTAGGTAGTAGCAATCGAATATCGCAGAAAAAATTATAAAATGAACTGTATGCAATGCAAATTTTAATTCTGTGTTTGTTCGATTGGAATTGCATTCGTATTTTTTAAATCTAACTTCACACCAAAAGGAAGGAATGAAATGTGGATATGTTTTTTGGCTGAATTACTGTAGCTGCTGAGGGTTTTATAACTGCGCAGCAACTAGCCAACTACGTATGTACTACAGACTGTAGTCTACCTACCGCACACTGACGGTTAAACGTATGACAGTACTTACATATAAGATTACTAGTGAACAAAACTATGTAACTTCACTTCTCTGTTTGAATGCATCTTAAATGTACAACACACTGTTGGCAAGTTCGACTGAACCTGGATCTATTAATAGGTTTTTAACCTGAAATTTGTGGGCTTTAACCTGAACCTTAACCTATTTTATTTCAGCCGGAGTTGAACCTGTTCCGTTTTATTGGACTTTCTCAACAGGTTCAAATTTCAACTGCAATTTTTAGGCAAACTATGTAAAATATTCGGTTGGATTGCACAAAATTTTAAAGATTTCATTTTTTATACCTATTTTCAAACTGAAACTGTCAGGAAACGAAAGTACACTGTCAGGTAAAGTCTGATGTATGTTTTTCTGCCAGTAGTAAGACTTATAGCTCAGAAAAGTTGCAAGCAGCGCAAAATATCTACAGTTTTTGGAGATATCGGTGGACTTGAACCTGAACCTATTGTCCAGGTTTTTTAGAAGATGGACTTGAACCTGAAATTTCGATGTTGGCTTTGACTTGAACCTGAACCTAGTTTTCAAACCTGAACTTTCCAACAGTAGTACAACACCTACGG
>JASANB010005347.1:0-14471 GCA_030248155.1 Sabatieria punctata
AATTATTTTATTAATTACTATTAATTGTTGTTAACTACTCAAGTTAATATTTCAAGTTTAATACCACTCTGAACTATGTTTCGTTGCCCACATCAGCGTGGGGAAATGGCGAGAAGAATCCTATGATTATTCCACCCATTTCCGTCCTAGAGGAACGGCTTTTTAACATTTTTAAATGAAATAAAGATGAACGAAACGGTACCGTTCGTTGAAGACGAAGTCGGCGTCGATCATAATTATGCTGGGACCGTGACTAGCACGCCTAACAAAGCTACTGCGGCAACAACGTAAGTGTGGTTTTCATAAGTTAGTAAAAGTTAACAATCTCGGTTCCCGGTCTAATCATAGCAAATTCCGGGGCGGTCTTAAATTGCCCAGATTAATAAAGGCAGAGCCGTACATGAAAAATGGTTTTGCAAATTTTACAGCTGATTTTGGTATTCGTATTCGTAGCCAAGAGGAGAACTCAGAGTGAAATGAAAAAGGATCGCTATTACTGACTAGACTATACGACCAATAAAACAGAACAGCGAACGATGTACTGTGAATACGCCCCCCCCCCCCTCTTGGAAATTGTTTTGAAGTTAAAGTATGCAACTCGTTTGCTAGCGATGCTTGATTTCCTTGATTCTCAAGCGGTAAGCCTGGCGTGTCTAAAAAGGCATCCGGTCCCCTGTAAGGTAACGTAACGTACAGAATACACAGAATAAATACTCTCTAGATTAGCAAATAAGAAATGTGGTTCGCCGCTGTAGCACCAGTTTCTGTGTTTCAGATTGCTGGTGAGATTATAATTATTATAATAATATTATCTCAGTACTTTCCTAGCCCAGCAGTACTTTTTTTACGTTCGCGTTACCTTCCAAACAAGAAGCTAAGTTAGACTACTAACCAGTTCAAGGCTTTAATGTAAATGATCTCGGTCCATTCCTCCACCCACGAAATAGCCATTTTTAACCTGAAAGCTAAGATTGAACCTAGGCCTAAGCTAAAACCAAGGCTTGAATAAACTTCACTTCACAAACGAAATTTCGGGAGGGTGACCGAATTTCGGTCACCATTAGAATTTCGGTCACCCTCCCAAAAAACTCTTAGGCGCCGTATTGCAATTGAACCCGATTTTGGCCGCTCATTGTCGTATCACTATTACTGAGAGCGAAGATGAAGCAAGAAAGCTAAAGCAAATTGAAGGAAATATACAATAATAACATTTCATTTTGTTTGTTACTCAGCCACTAGGGATCGTTCCTCCAAAAACGAGTTTCTTCTAAAAATACATGGTATTTCTTGCGCCTGCAAAGATAATGTATCGCAGGATTTGAGCGGTAGGCGTCCTCCTTACTTAACGCCGTTTCCCCCTCATCCCTGGCTGCTATACAATTGAAACTTTGCGTAAACACACAGACTCGTCTGTATCGTCTTTTTTCGACATACTCCAACAGCGATTTCTTTTTCTCGGAGTGGATGGACGCAAATCATTATTAAAGAAAAGGTTATACTTAATCAGTTGAAAGTTACGTATAGCTTTTTCTGATTTTTAGATCTGAGTTACATGCTTGTAAAGTCAATCGTAGTAGAAAAGAATCAAGCAAGGAAAATGCACAAAATTTTGGCTGCGTATGTGTATGTTTTATGCGTTAGTTAAATCGGGTTCGCTTGCAATACGGCGCCCTGGAGTTTTTCGGGAGGGGGGACCGAAATTCGGTCACCCTCCCGAAATTTTGTTTAAGCGCATGGCCACGCTCTGCCAGCGGCCGGGCGCGCAGTGGAACATTCTTCCCTTATACATTCTTGGTCATAATAACAGAAATAAAAAATTAATACTTGAATCAGATTATCAAGTCCAGTCAAATAGCCATCCTCATGATTTCCCAGTGTCCACGGCATTCGGTGGTCTAGTCGGAGTCCATCGGAGACCGGAAGGGCTTTAGCAAAATCGATCAACCACACACCAGCGTGGTCTTTGTCATATAGGAACAGGAGACTACTGCCGATCACCTGAACACTTCATACCACCACTCAAACCACCAACAAACCGACTTTATTCCTACGTCTGTCATATGTAGCCCCAACACCTACTTGTCCTGCACCGGGAATCGCTAAATTCCATTACCAAAAGGCATTTTTAAGCTAAAAGTGATTTCTGAGCTAGTTAGTTAGCACTGGAGGAGCTGCTACTATAGCCTGTTTAAAAATAAGCGACCCTTTTTGGGAATAACTTTTTAGGAGGCATCGGAGCGACTTGAGCCTCAGCACCAGAGCTGCAGACAATGTCGAGCTCCGGTCCCCTCTGCGGTAACATGCGTTACCTCTACTCTGAACACAAATTTGCGCAACATAAAAAATGAGCTTTTTTTTCTTAATTTGCGATAAAAATTAGATGACAGCTAAATTCGAATCTAGAATCTTTAGGGAGTTTAATTGTGCTTTTTGACGTTTCGAGCTCAAACCAAATTGCGAAAAATTGCGTTTGTTAAAATTTCACATGAGGGGAAACAGGCAGACAGATGGATTTGGCTGAAACTTCCGGAAGGGGGTACTTTTGACCGCCGGAATCGATTCCATTACCAAAAGGAATTCGGATTCGGAATTCTGCCACTTCCCTACCTTAAAACCAGCACACTGATACCGTAAATCCGCTTCTAATAATGTTCCAACAAAACCCTAAATTTTCCCAATTTTTGTCAGGAGTAGCAGTGCTGTAATTTTAGACGTTTTTGGAGACTAGAAAGTGATTGCGGATGCTTAGAATGCTATTGTACTGCTCAATCACATATGGCAGAGCTAGACCACCTAATTTTTTAAGCCGGATTACAGTAGCAGGATCAGGGTGAGGTTTTCAGAGTCGGAAAGTGTCATAATCGATTTCATCGGAGGTAATGAATACCCCATTCTTGAAGCTTCAGCCAAATCCATCGGTCTGCCTCTGCCATCGCAAAAAAATTGCAAAATTTGGGCTCAAATACAGCTAAAAAGTGCTGTTTTACAGGCGATTTTAGCAATTTTTGCGTCTGAAATTGTAAAAAAATAAAAAACATTAGCCAAAAAAATTACTTGTCGGAAAAATCGGAGGGGGGCGCAAACTCGTCTAGGGGGTGGTCAAATGCTTGTGGGGACCCCGGACCCCTTGTTAGATGTTTGGAGTAAACGTTACACAGATTGCGCAGATTAGGGTCCACTCCAGACCGGAGCTCGACATTTTCTACAACTTCGGTGGTGAGGTTCAAGTCCCTCCCCCACCCCCATGCCGCCTAAAAAGTTATTCGCAAAAAACGCCAAATCGTTTATTTTTTAACAGACATAGTACATGTATTTTCCGGTGGGGCCCTCAACTGTATCGGAGGGGCGTGAGGCTGAGAGAGTTTGGCCTTTCTAGCTTACCCCTTCCCCTCTATGGCCGGGGCGCTCTCTCGCCGGAAATTGTTTAAAAAATCGACACTTTTACTTCGATTTTTGGGAAATGGTCCCACTTGCCTGCTCATGCTGCAGCACTCCTGATGTATATTCGATGCTACTGTATATTATTACCTCGTGTGTTTTGAAAAACTCAGACTGAGCCACTTTCTGCCGTATGACGTAGAGCCGTTTCAAGAAGCTTTTTCGAACGGCTGCTGGTTTGGGTCCCAGAAAAGAACGCAGCACATTCATCACCTGAAACACGTGCGAAACATGTCCGACCTCTGTGAATTCCGTTTATCACGAAGAGAAGTGGACGGCAAAAACACGTACCTGATTTCTTGTTTTTATCTTCTGGAAGTCTTTCCTCAGTGAGTGGTCCGACATTTTAACCGCTTCAATGCGAAATCCCAGTACGGCAGTGGAGCTCTGGCGCTCCCGGAACTGCATGTAGCGGAGCTTGGTGAGCGCTTGTTCCACGTGCTCCTCTGCCGTCGGTTCACTAGTGTCCAGTTTGATCATCTTCTGGTACAAATCTTTGCGTTTCACTGGGTTGGTCACTTCCGACTCCAGAAACGTTCTGTAACCTCTTTCATTACCCTCCGCCAACAACACTTGCCATTCCCACTTACATCGCGTCCGACACCCTATCCCCTTGTCATACATGTAAGAGCTTCGGGCGGGGTGGGATTTGTCTGCCAGATGAGATTCAAGGGGGTTTGGCAAAGGGAGAGGGTCCAAAATATTAAAAAACTGCAATGCGTTTTTAGCACGTTTTAATTAATATAAAAGGCTAATAAGTGCGATTTCAAGCAGTCAAATTGCGTAAAAACAAGCACAAAATGACACAATGGGCATCTAAACCGATACCTTGAAAAAGCAACCGACATTTTAAGCTAAAATCAATTATTTCTGAGCCAGTTTGTTAGTACTGGTTCAGAGGGCGGCGGTTGGTCGCCTGGATTTTCGCGAAAGCAGGTTTTTCTTCTTCGAACAATTTCAGTCAGAAAAATATTACAAAATCGCAAACAAGCTACTTGCTTAGTCGAATTTGCCCCAGCACTAGAATAGAATTCTAAGCGGTTTTAACTGAATCTCAGAAACCGCAGCTGAAGCGGGACTGACAAAAGAGCACCTTGTCCCCATTTTAATGTCCATTACGGCCGGACGGTGAAAGTGACTGGTGAGGTCTTCTATTTCGATGAAAGCTAAACCAAGCAAGAAGGCTGGGAGCCCAACACGTATCTCCAATCTCACATTCGCCGTTCTTCTCAATTTCACGGTAGAACTGAGGCACCAGTGGCGACACTGCGTCGTTCATCATCATCCGGTACGCCGTCGCCTCCTGGCACTCAGTCCCCGATCGCTTCTTGAACAAAGTCTTGTCCGACGCCGGAATGATCGCTCCTGCAGCAGCGATCTATTTAATCACCAAGCAGCCATGTGAAAGAGGTACCTTGGTGTCCGGACAGCTGCACCCAGTGTTTCAAGCGTTCTTTCAGCCAGCAGTCCAAAGGCAGCGCCGTAATGGCCATTGTGTCAACGGAGTTCTGAAAAGCAAACAACGGCTGACTGCGTCGTACACGGCTGGGCAGCCAGCAAGTGGCGATAATGGCACAAACACGCATGCACACTCGAGCTACACTGCAAGGTCTAGCACTGCTGAATGAACCTGGAAAGCTTGTCACCAAACGAAATCGAACAGAGAATTAAGAGCAAGCAAAATGGATGGAGGGAAAAAGACAAGAGCGTGTCAAGTTACCATTACGAAAGAGTCCAACCAAAGTTTCAACCATACCGGCAGAGTACTGGTCATAGCCGCCTGTCGATCCTAACAAAAACACCAGTTTGTTCGACTAATAAAGGCAGATAGTAGTATGGGCGGAGCAGCACGGCCGGACGCGCGAGCGAAAATGTTGACTGAGTGACGTGTTCGAAGGTTTGACTCAGACTTGCAACGTGCGCCACCGCAAACAATAATACCAGCAACTATTTACTTCCGACTACTATGTGCAGCCGGCCATGCCCGTCCCATAAAATGTCAGGAGCCGGCCGCATCTTAAACTACAAGGCCGTTGCCAGATGTAGTAAATGCTGCAAAAGCGGGGCCTTACGAACACTTAGGACAAAGCAACAAGGACTGAAAGACAGCTAAGGGTACGGAGCTAGGAAGCAAGCAAGAAGAGTCAATCAAACGTACCACCACCATCTGTTTGAGCGCCTTCAATTGGGTGACACTGTCACTGGGACAGCGCCAGCCTTGCACTTGACGTTGCCTCTTTGACAGCGACTCGCCCTTCTTTATCACAGTTGGGTCCATGGAGGGCTGGTCATTGTTCCTGCGTGTCCTGGGCGGCTGTTCCGTCTGCACCGGAGACCGTCGTTGAAGAGAAGGGCTCTGACCGGGCGAACTGCGCGGAGTGGGTTTGGGCGACGGGAACGGAAAGCAGCGAATGATCTGCATGAGAAATTCTTGCGTAAAGTCTTCCGAAAACTCAGAGCTGCGTCGCTCGGCGGAAGTGGGACTCAGAGACTGCTGCTCCTGCTCGACGTTGCAGTTTTTGTGCGGAGACCGCGCGGCGGCGATCTTCCAATCAATCATCACCGTGGCGGCCGGAAGCGAAGGGGAGACACTACCGTCGAAGCTCGGCTGTGTCTCGGTCAGTTTTGGCGGCGGCGACGACGGAGGATCGTCCTGCTCTGCTGTGTCATCGTCCGATTTCATAGAACGCCTTCGCAGCAATGAAGACAGTGTCCGCGATCGAAAGAAGCGCCGTTTCCGGGACCGACCGCGTAAATTTGATTCCTTGACAGGAGCGCGCGGACGGCGACTCAACCCGGCGCCCATTTAGACTGCGTGATCAGAACGGCTGCAACATGGGAGTTTAGCACAGCCACATCCAACACAGTGGCGTATCGTAGCTGCGATCAGTGGCACAAAATTACAAACAAGTGCGTGAGAGTTGTTGAAAGGCCTGCCAAAAACGGGCCGACGCCAAATGAACCGGTTGCAGGCTGCCTATGTACTATCAGCACAGATGCGGCCAGCCACACAGCCGTCGCGCAGTGATCGCTAGCCCAAGTTTTTTCAACAACCGCTTCGCTCGCTCACACGCTTTAGCTTGTCATCGGGCATTTTAACTAGCATCAGGACCAAGTTCTGCCGGAATTTCGGTGACGTCGATTCCGCTTTAAAAAAGCACTGGGAAACAGACATGGGCTAGCATTTCGGCTGAAGGGGATAGAATTTTCAATTCCTTAGGGGGCTGAGTGGGGTAGGAGCGCCTGAGGGGGGGCTGAGGGCATACATGTAACAGCTCCGGGCCGACCTGGGGGTAGGGGGGTAGGGGGGTTTTTTCCTCAGGTGGGGGGTCGAGGGGGGTTTCGCCCAGGTGGGGGGTCCCAAATTTCAAAAAGCTCCAAAACGCCCAGAAATGCGTTTTTAGCACGTTTTTTTCAGTAAGGACGCTAAAAATCGCTATTTTAAGCTGCCAAATAGCGTTTTAAAGCTAAAAACAAGCAAAAAATGACAAAAAGAGCTTCCAAAAACACCGATTTTTCTTAAATATCAGCAGTGGAAACGCCAAATTCGGTTTCCAAAGGCTTTTCAAGTGAATTTTAGGCTAAAAATTAGTGATTTCTGACCCAGTTTGTTAATACTGGAGCCACTACCACCACTTGTATTTTTTGGTCAGGGGGAGGGGTCCCTTAACCTGTCTCGGGGGGGGGGGGGTGTGACGGGGGGGGTTTGGCCATTACAGCAGGGGGGGGAGGGTAACCCCCCCAAACCCCCCCCTAGTACATGTATGGCTGAGGGGATGGTAAGCCAAAAAAAGTCCGATTTTTGGCTAAAATCAAGGTTTTTTGGCTAATTTATCATTAAAATATACTATTCTGAGCTAATTTACACCTAATCCAGGCATATTTCTATCATAATTTTCTATACAAAATTCTTCCAAAAAATTCCTGAGGGGGGTAGCGGCAGGCTGAGAGAGAAGGTCAGAGCCTGAGGCGGGCCAACCCCCACCCCCTCAGCCCCCCTTTGCCCATGTCTGCTGGACAATATTTAGAACAATTATTGGGTTCACCTACCTGAATATTTTTCTGATTTTTTGTATCTTTTCACATTCAGTATTCATTATTCATTTCTTGCAACTTTTTTACAATTCTTGGGGAACTTCATTAACTGAACTGCACGCTCTCTGTCTTAGAACGTTCTTGGACATTGAGACCACAATGTCACTTGCAGTTAAAAGTTTTAGTACATTTTGCAAACGCTAACTTTTTTAAGAGCCGGTTTTTCCTAGGAATGAACAAATCTCAAATTTTTGTCTCCGATTTGGCTAAAAATTTTGTATTTTAGTTTAATTTGACATAAAAATTTATTGGGGGTTGGGGGTCTGCCGCCGACCCGGGGGTCTGAGCACAAATTTTGAGAGGGGGTCTGAGCACTAAGAAACGATCAAAAATCGAAAAAATAGCAATTTTTTGGCTAAAAATCGTAAAAAAATCGCTAATTTCGGCTGATATACAGCTAACACCTTCTGTTTTGCAGGCGATTTTGGCAATTTTTGTGTCTGAAATCGTAATGAATCAGATTCGGGATGCAAATGGTTTATGGTATTATTTGGTATACCAAATAATTTAAATAACAGAATTACTTGGATTTTCAGCTAATAATTCAGCTTTATTTTGCGACCGTGGACTGCTTTGCAACATTTGAGCTCATTTTACTCTTTATTTTCTTGCTTAAAACAGTAACAAAACGGATTAGAACTGTTTAGATAGCTGTGGTCTCAGCACAAAATTCTTCAAATTTATGTTTGAACTGAATGTTCCACTTTTGTCTAAACTTCTTTACCTGTGCCGTGTACATCAGAGATGCTTCCTGTATGACTGAAAAGCCCATATTTGACTAGCCTGAGCTGAGAGACTTATAAACATGAGCTTCAGGACGTTATAGAGTTTGTTAAAATTAGCCCCTATTTGACTAGCCTGAGCTGAGAGACATATGAACATGAGCTTCAGGACGTTATAGAATTTGTTAAAATTCCTTTTCCGGTAGTGCAGGGATTATCTAAACGTGGTAAAGCTTGCATTCGGTTAAGAAATCAGAGAGATAATCTTTTAGATTAGTTCAGATTAGGGCATACATGTAACAGCTCCGAGCCGACCTGGGGGGAGGGGGGTATGGGGGGTTTCCTCAGGTGGGGGGTCGAGGGGGGTTTCGCCCAGGTGGGGGGTCCCAAATTTCGAAAAGCTCCAAAACGCCTAGAAATGCGTTTTTAGCACGTTTTTTTCAGTAAGGACGCTAAAAATCGCTATTTTAAGCTGCCAAATAGCGTTTTAAAGCTAAAAACAAGCAAAAAATGACAAAAAGAGCTTCCAAAAACACCGACTTTTCTTAAATATCAACAGTGGAAGCGCCAAATTCGGTTTCCAAAGGCTTTTCAAGTGAATTTTAGGCTAAAAATTAGTGATTTCTGACCCAGTTTGTTAATACTGGAGCCACTACTAGTACTTGTATTTTTTGGTCGGGGGAGGGGGTCCCTTAACCTGTCTCGGGGGGGGGGGTGAGGGGGGGTTGGCCTTTCCAGCAGGGGGTAACCCCCAAACCCCCCTAGTACATGTATGGATTAGGGATGCAAATGGTATAAAAAATACCAAATAGTATCAAATACCAGATGGTATTTTCTGTACCAAATATACTTGATAAACAGGTCGCTAGCTGTTTGGAATGAGCGCAAAGTCATACTTTTTGATTTTTCAGCAAAAATATATAGCCTTTGTGGCTTAACTGACTTTTAGGGGTCCCTAATGAAGGCGTATATCTCAGGATCTAAGCAGAGCACATTAATGAAAATTTCAGCATCGTTTAAGAATTTATTGATCTTTCATTTAAAAAAGGTTTCACTCAAATCCATTGAGATTTGCCTTAACAACTGACTTTTAGGGGTCCCTCTATTATACGTACCTATATTAATTAATCACTTCCTTGCTAAGGCTTAGGCTCAGGCTTAGCCTTAGGCTTAGGAGTCAACTGAATACGGTAGATAAAATTGAAATTTTTGTTAGGGACCCCTAATAGTCAGTTTTGCCACCGCTGTAGCAACTGCAAATCTCAACGGATTTGAGTGAATCCTTTTTTAAATGAAAGATCAATAAATTCTTAAAAGATTGCTGAAATTTTCATTACTGTGCTCTGCTTAGATCCTGAGATATACGCCCTCATTAGGGACCCCAAAAAAAGTCAGTTTTGCCGCTTTTGCCTCAGTGGAAGAGTTTTTGTGCATCTAAAAGAAATCTAGTCATGCCGAGAAAGAAGACGAGGCTTTTCACTTACTCGGGAAATGGGCAAGCACGTTGTGACGTTTGCGGTCTAGGCTCGGTCTCGATAAAGGGGCCGTCCATAAACGACGTCGTACCAAAATCCCGATTTTCCGGACCCCCTTCCCCCAAAATCGCCTTGCGTCGTTTCATGGGGGCCCCCTCCCACTTTTTGAGAATTTTCCATGAATGGTTGTTTGTTATAAGCTAAACTGGTCAGAATTCTTTGTTGTTTTGTTGCTCAGAAACGGTTAAGAGACGTCTTGTTCTGCGTATCTGCATTGTTAAACTTTTAGTAAATTAGAAATAAAGAGAAAACTCTGAACAGAAGAGCTCTGGCATGGTATACAGTCGCAAAATATGCAGAATTTTCGCTTAAAAGCTAACTGTTTAGTTATTTATACTATTTGGTATTATTTATTTGGTATAAAAAATACCAAATACCAAATAATACCAAATACCTAGAAAATACCAAATAGTACCGAATAATACCAAATAATACCGGATACCATTTGAACGAACGAACGAACGAACTTTTATCGCCCAACACAAAATAAAATAAAAATGGCAATTCGGTTTCTTCTAGCCGTCTAACCAGGGATGCAAATGGTATCCGGTATTATTTGGTATTATTCGGTATTATTTGGCATTTTCTAGGTATTTGGTATTATTTGGTATTTGGTATTTTTTTGTACCAAATAATACCAAATAGTTTAAATAACTAAACAATTAGCTTTTAAGCGATAAATTCTGCATATTTTGCACTGTATACACTGTCAGAGCGCTTCTGTTCAGAGTTTTCTCGTTATTTCTAATTTACTAAAAGTTTAACAATGCAGATACGCAGAACAAGACGTCTCTTTACCGCTTCTGAGCAACAAAAGAACAAGGAATTCTGACCAGTTTAGCTTATAACAACCATTCATGGAAAATTCTCAAAAAGTGGGAGTGGGCCCCCATGAAAGGACGCAAGGCGATTTTGGGGGAAGGGGGGCTCCGAAAAATCTGGGTTTTGGAACGATGTCGTTTATGGACGGCCCCTTTATCGAGACCGAGCCCAGACCGCAAACGTCACAACGTGCTGCTTGCCCATTCCCCGAGTCAGTGAAAAACACCCAAATTCTACTCGTTTTCTTTCTCGGCATGACTAGATTTCTTTTAGATGCAACAAAAACTCTTCCATTGAGGCAAAACTTATGATTTTTGCTGTAAAAACAAAAAGTGTGACTTTGCGCTCATTCCAAACAGCTAGCGACCTGTTTAGCAACTATTTGGAATTATTTGGTATTATTTGGTATAGAAAATACCATCTACTATTTGGTATTTGGTATTTGGTATTTTTTATACCATTTGCATCCCTACGTCTAACCGTTCTAACCGTTCTAGCCGTTCGCACCGGCAGGTAACGCTGTGGGCGCTGAATTTTGTGCAATTGGCAGAACGTTTTCAGGCTGTGATACTTCTTCAATATGCTTTGTGCTTTCACTCACACCTCTCTTGGCCAACTCCGAATCACCGAGCCGAAATATTATCCCGAGAATCGGCCGATTCAGTTGTGGAAATCAATTAAACTGTGGATTTTCCGTCAGACTGCAACGATTTCAACTCTTTAAGCTGTGATACTTGTTCAATGTGCTTAGTGCTTTCAGTCACATCTCTTCTGGCCAACTCCGAATCGCCATGCCGAAATACTATCCCGAGAATCGGCCGATTCACTTGTGGAAATCAATTAAATTGACGATTTCCCTTCAGATTGCAACGATTTCAACTCTTCAAGCTGTCAATGTGCTATGTGCTTTCACTCTCATCTCTTCTGGCTAACTCCGAATCGCCATGCCGAAATACTATCCCGAGAATCGGCCGATTCACTTGCGGAAATCAATTAAATTGACGATTTCCCTTCAGAATGCAACGATTTCAACTCTTCAAGCTGTCAATGTGCTATGTGCTTTCACTCACATCTCTTCTGGCTAACTCCGAATCGCCATGCCGAAATACTATCCCGAGAATCGGCCGATTCAGTTTGGAAATCAATTAAACTGTCGATTTTCCTTCAGATTGCAACGATTTCAGCTGTGGTGCTTCTTACACCTCTTGATACACCTGAGCATCCTGCCGGTTCGGTTCCCATTTACCTACTACTGTACCGTCACTGGCTTTCGTTCGGCGGCCTGGGTTGGGCTTTGTGTCGGCTACTTCCAGTCGCTTCGACCGTTTTGAACCCACAAACAACCTCTCTCACAGATGCCGGAGCCGCCGTGACACACAGGGTAGCGTAAACTACCCATGACCAAGATGTGACTCGATTGTGGAAAACGCCGAAACTGACGATTTTCCTTCAAATTGCCCATTTCTTCAATACTTCCGCCCTGTATTTTTCAGGATGCCTTTTGCACCCTGTATTCTTCCGAGTGCTTTCTTTGCCCCCAAAATATACCCCTTTAAAATTTATACCCCCAATAATTCTTACCCCATATTTTTGGTCCGAAATTTTTTGCGCCTTGTATTTTGGCACACCCCGGACCAGTGTTGTGCCTAGCTCAAGTTTCTAAAACTCGGTAAATATTCAGTAAGTAAACCCAGATTTTTTTAAATTCAGTAAGTACGAGTAAAGTAAGTACTGGGTTTTTCAAAGAATACTCGGTAAGTACTCAGTAAACAATTCAGTAAACTCGGTAAAACCTTCAAAATTCAGAAATCTACAATTTATTTGAAAATGTCTACCTGATATAGCATTTAGCTACTAGAATCCTTTTTCAGTGCTGATTGATGAGTTTAAGATAATGTAGCTCGATTTTTTAGAATTTTAATCATGTTTTGTGTTATTTCACATTGTTTATTGTGCTAGTTGGCATGCACGGAAAGTCTCAAAATATGCGCCCTATACATAGTGACTAGCGGATGTGGCTTTAGATGGAAAGCTTGGCCAAATTGGTAGGTGAAGATTTGTTCTAATTTTCGCCATTTCCTCACAGTTCATCAAACTGACGCAAAAAACGTCAATCAAAATATAGCTAATAGTAGATGTAGTTTCTACTTCTATAGTCTTCGCGTATGATAGTCTGTTTGCAGTTCTGCCGCGCAAAGAAAGCTTACGATATGCAACAAGCAGTGAAAATTGCAATTGGCAAAAATTGTGTTTTCGTCGTTACCAGATCTACGTATCAGCGAGAGAAAAAGACTATATTTTCTTGCAGAGCTGCGGCGAACTCCCTATTGCAGAAGGTTTTACTCAGTAAACAACTCAGTAAATTACCAAGTACCGAGTTTACCGAGTTTTTTTTCTAATTGAGTAATTCAAAATTGAAACTCGGTATTCAGTAAGTAAAATTAAGAAAGATTTTTACCGGTAAGTAAAAGTACTTACTTTAATTCAAATTAACCAAGTACCGAGTAACTTTTACTCAGTAAATTTACTGGGAACAACACTGCCCCGGACGCCCCTGTTGCATGTACGAAAAATACAGAGAGCAAAACACTTCGGACTAAAAAATGGGGGGTAAGAAATTTAGGGGGGGGGGCAAATTTGGGGGGGAATAAAGCATCCTGAATAATAGAGGCCGCAAAAAATTCAGGGAGAGAAACCATTTTGGTTGTACAAATTTTGGGGGTACAGATTTAGAGGTACAGATTTTAGGGGGTACATACAGTATTTTAGGGCGTAAACTAAGCTGGTAAACCGCAGAATACAGGGCAGAGAGAGTGTATCGAGAAAATATAGGCAATCTGAAAGAAAATCGTCAGTTTTAAATTTCGACAACCGAATCGGCCGATTCTCGGGATAATATTTCGGTATGACGATTCGGAGCTGGCCGGAAGAGATGTGAGTGAAAGCAACAAAGCACATTAAAGATCTGCGCTGAAGAGCTGAAATCGTTGCAATCTGAAGGAAAATCGACAATTTAATTGATTTCCTAACTGAATCGGCCGATTCTCGGGGAAGTATTTCGGCATGGCGATTCGGAGTTGGCCAAAAGAGATGTGAGTGAAAGTATAAAACATATTGAAGAACTATCAGAGCTGAAAGAGTTGAAATCGATGCAATCGGAAGGAAAATGGTCAGTTTTACCAATTTCCACACCTGAATAGGCCGATTCTCCGGATAGTATTTCGGCATGGCGATTCGGAATTGGCCAGTAGAGATGTGAGTGAAAGCAAAAAGCGCATTGACAGCTTGAAGAGCTGAAATCGTTGAAATCTGAAGGGAAATCGTCAATTTAATTGATTTCCACAAGTGAATCGGCCGATTCTCGGGATAGTATTTCGGCATGGCGATTCGGAGTTAGCCAGAAGAGATGAGAGTGAAAGCACATAGCACATTGACAGCTTGAAGAGTTGAAATCGTTGCAATCTGAAGGGAAATCGTCAATTTAATTGATTTCCACAAGTGAATCGGCCGATTCTCGGGATAGTATTTCGGCATGGCGATTCGGAGTTGGCCAGAAGAGATGTGACTGAAAGCACTAAGCACATTGAACAAGTATCACAGCTTAAAGAGTTGAAATCGTTGCAGTCTGACGGAAAATCCACAGTTTAATTGATTTCCACAACTGAATCGGCCGATTCTCGGGATAGTATTTCGGCATGGCGATTCGGAGTTGGCCAAGAGAGGTGTGAGTGAAGTACAAAGCATATTGGAGAAGTATCACAGCCTGAAAACGTTCTGCCAATTGCACAAAATTCAGCGCCCACGGCGTTACCTGCCGGTGCGAACGGCTAGAACGGTTAGACGGCTAGAAGAAACCGAA
>JASANB010005349.1:0-49338 GCA_030248155.1 Sabatieria punctata
CAGTGCCAGTGCGAGAGGTGTTGGTGAGATACCGGAGTCAGTTCGAAACCACAGTGGAGACAGTGAGACGACGGATGCAAGATGTGGGTGAGGATGGGCGCAAGTCAGTGGAGCAAGTGCAAGTGCAGGTGCAGCAGCTGCAACCGAGGCTACAACACTCTGCCGCCCAGCTGGGCGCTGCTCTGCAGGATGTGTCCCCAGTCAATGCCACTCCGGCCAACATGCGGCTGCTGTTGGAAACATACCTCTGGTCATCGATCTGTCTGTTCTGTCTGTCCGTGGCGCAGTTACTCAGTAGATACCTGTTCACCCATCTATTCGCTTTGGTCTTCAGCACCTGGTTGTCTTTGCTGCTGGCACATCTCTTACTCCCAATGCACGTATGGTTTGTAGTGCGTAAACGTAGAGACAAACTGGCACAAGATCAACGCCGAATGCTCCTGCTGCTGTTGGCGGTGGCAGAGGGTCTCTTGTCCGGTCATCATCTCTCCAACTACCAGATGCCCATCATACCACCGCCTGACTTCATCGTTCCCCTTCTGATTGGCTTCGCCTGCATGTTTGTCAGTGCCAACTTAGCAGGCCACCGTCGTCTGTTCGTGGCGGTTGTTGCGGGTACGGCAGTGCTGGTCTATCTGTTGCTGGGACTGCTTCTGGGTCAGTTGCGACTAAAGTACCTGCTGTGTACGTTGGTTCTGGGCGCCGCTACCGCCATCAACCTGCAACTGACTGTTTCTCGGATGCACCAAGGTACCGTAGACCCCAATATCAATCAACTGGTCACCATCACTGTTTCTGGTACCATGCAGAGTCTCATCGGAACCTTTGCTTCTAGAAAGTGACGAGCCCTTGTCGAAAACATGATAACATTTACTGGCCTTGCAATACTGACTGATGATTAGTCGTTCTTCCGAATAAAACTACGTAACTTTAGTTAATGTAGTAGATGAGTAGATTGTGATACATCAACTTTTGAACCTTACTCGAATGCTTTTCTTCTCGTACACTTCTGCGTAGGTTCGTTCATACACGATCAGCTGACGTCATCGATTAGTACCGATACGATACGATCCATTCAGAATCATCCCACTCCCCTTATCTCACTTTCTATACAGTTTATTGCAAAGATTTCGTCCTCTACAATCAATCGCTGATCGGTAGACTCTATAATCAGCACAGAACTCAAATTTCGCAGTCAGATCCATACATGTAGTACATATTTCTTTAGATTTTTCTGATTTAAAATAGGGTTTCAGCACTTTAATGTATAAAATAATCAATGTTTGAGGTGATTGTTTTTGAGATAATTGACTTTGAATTATCAAAGCGGGCAAACTTTGGATACAGTATACCAAAAAGATCAGTCGGTTTCTCCGTAAGACACCATACTTCTAAACTCCTCCCACAAAGTACAGTACACCAAGCAACCAGTCGTCGTCGTCGTCGTCGTCTCAAGACACCACATGGTCGGTCTCAAATTACCGCCGATTCATTCGAACTACCAAATTTTTCATTTCTACCGACCAAACCAGCCCCGAACAGAGCGCAAAACTGAAATGAAAACCGACAATGATGCAGGCTGCCGCAGAGGTAACACCAATTTTTCCAAATTCACATTTCTCGAAGACTGAAACTGCTCAGAAGCACTGCCTTGATAAAACCCGACCTCGTTGCCGCTGCCGCGGCACGCTCGATTAACAAATTGCAGCATGGGCCAAAAATGTCCACCCCTTTTTCGAACTTTACTAGAACGATTCGTTCTCCGTCATTTCTTTGTCGATTTGGCTCAAATTTTCAGGATTAATGAACAATATGACTGAATAATTGTGGAAGTTTGGTACCAAAATTCTGACTCGCTTATGTTTTATGAGCCGAAAACTAAGAATCAGGGTGGTCCACGGAAATGCTAATTTTTTCGTTATTTCAAATAGTATTGGTCTGGGACTTATTCGAAGATTGAGTTGAGTCGAGGATACAGATGTAGGACTGAACATTTATGCAATGCGATATTCAATTGCATAGGCAGTAGTGAGTGGCGTATCCAGGAGGTGTAGGGTGGGTACCCCCTTTGCTGTGGAGGTAGGAAGGGAAAGTCTGTCAAAAATAAGCGAAACTAATGAATTATGTACCAAAACTGTCTATTTTGTGCTCAGAATGCCTTTAAAATGCGTTTTTTGAAGGCTAAATTTTCAAATTTTTCTCGCCCTGGTCGGGCAGAAGCCCAACCAGGCCACTTTAAACTACTAAAACTTGTAATTTCTGTTAATTTTAAGCCTGGAATGTGTTTTAAACGCGTTTTTAAGGTAAATTTTGCTAAATTTTCTTACCCTGGCAGCGGCCCAACCAGGCACTTTAAAATCTTTACACTCCCCTTTCCGAAATCCTGCGTACGCCACTGTGCATAGCCTTAGCCCAATTGAACACTGCGTATAAATCATCTGAAAGTACAGTATTGCCATAGTGTAGGGACGAGATTTTGGAGCCATCAGCAAACAGTTTGATTTTGCTATGCTTTAGTACTTCAGGAGGATTCCCTAACTATGGGGATTTTCAATCAAGTTGTTTAAATTCTCCAGTTTAAGCCCCCTTTGAGCTATAGGGGTCTCCAGTCAGTATCAATGGTAATGGCAATCACACCTGCAAGTGCGGTTAATGGTCGTTCTAGCGAGTAGTGCCACTCAAGAAATAGTGTTGGTCTCAAATTTGGACGCAATTTTCTCCCGATTCAGAGCGAATCTAGCTAAACTGTATGCATTTTCGAACTCAGCACACAAAGCTGCATCGAACAGTATGCTAATCATGAAGCTTTGCGGAAAAAAATTTTTCCGAACACCTTTGAGAGGCCCCCTCCCACAACCCCCTCCTCCTAAACAGCACACTTTAGTGCGCTCATTTTGTTTGGCCAACCCATACCTAACTTTTGTTAAAACATTAGCTTGGCAGGGCTTTTGCACGAAAAGTTATAAAGATTTTTTGAAAAAAACGGAGTGGCATTTTGCGGCAATTTCGTAGTTTTTGGTCAATATCTTGCTAACCAGCTATTATCTGGGAACACCAAAAATTGCTATCGACCCAACTTTGAGGGGGTGTAGCTCCGGTTCCAGGGGGTTGCTGGTGGCCGGCATGCATCGTGTTGGTCTTCGACTGTGCTCTATTTTAACACATTTTAATATCAGCCGCATCCGCGGGATGACCCTGCTTGCCCCGTTTCTTTCGCACCTAGCAGACTTTCTCGCGAAATGCATGTTAAACTTCCACACCTGGTGGCAACAGTAGCCAAAACACTGGCTAGTTTTAGCATAGCACCTATTGAAATTGGAGCGTCGATTCTAAGTTGTGCCGCAGACTATGACGCTAAAAACAACAGCTACTGCAGCATAACATTTCCTCTACACTGTACAAACAGTGCTTTCACAAACTGTACTTTCACTGTACAAACAGTGCTTTCTCCCTCAACTGACTTATTCCATCGAAGCCTGGTACCCAAACGCTAGCTATAGTCGAGCCCGGCTGGAGAAAGCCCAGGGACTGTTTGCCAAGTTGCACCTAAACTGCTACGATCTGTCTTGTACTGATACTGTGAATCAGTGTGCCCTCAGTCCAATCTGGCTGCTGGCAGCACAGAAAAGGCTGCTGCTTTTCCACTCTGTCTATCATGGTGCTCGCTTTTGCCCGTTTTCTTTACAAACCTAGCAGAGACGTAGAAGTGAGCGTCTCATGGCCAACTCCTGTCACGTTGAGCTGACCACCCGTACGGTCGCCACGGGAAGTACAATGTTCTTTGTCTCCTCAAGGATTTGGAACTCCCTTCCTAATTTCGCCGTCTCAGCTCCTTTTAGCAAATTTAGGCAATTTGTTTTTAATGACGTCTTTAAGGATTATATTATAGCACAAGGATTGTCTATATCTGTAAATTAGTTGTTATGTGTATGCTCCTGCCGTTTTACCTGCTGGGTTTCTGGCCTCACATTGGAGTAAAACTCTGTCTGTCTGTCTGTCTATATTTTTTCAAGTTTGCGATGCCTATAGCTGGTTTCAGAGAAGTGACGATTTACGTAATGTAAACGTCCGAAAATCGTGCTCGCGGCGTTTTCCCACATTTCTAACCCAGCAGTGGAGTGGGTAAATCCCGGAAATACTTCGGTGTTACACATTCCTTGTATAGGACTTTCAAATGAGCCAATAAAAAGTAGGGGTCAGATTTGGCCGTGTGCCGCCCTCGTGAAAGAAACCGTACCGCTCTTATGGGTCCTTATCTTGAAACACACGTTGCAATACGTAAACTTCATAAGTAAAGTACGACTACGAAACCAACAAAGCAAATACCCATAGAAGACACAAATATGTAGACACAAAGCATTCAACCGCAATCATAATTACCTGTATACACACAAACTCCTATGGACAGATTCAGTTTCCAAGTAGCGTGTAAATAGACAAAAGAGTTATAAATTCAAAGTTGCACATAAAACAGACCTCTCTGTTGCAAGCACTAAACAAAAACGTAAAATACACGTTCACAGCATTTGTGCCTTCAAAGTATGTGCACATGAAGTATACAACAAAAAATTAAAAAATCTCGTTGGCAAAAAGGGAAACCGGCGAAAAATTGCACAAAAAACTAGTTCAAAAACTTGGCAAAAAAAGATCAGCGACGAAGACAAATGATTATCTGGAGAATACAGTAATCGATTAAAAAAATTGGCACGAACTACAACGTGACTGTGCTAATCAGGCGGTGCAAGAAGTGTCGGGATTGCCCAAAATTTGTGCTAGAAGCAGAGTGTTTTCTCGATTAACGAAATGACTGCTGTGTCGCTGTGTCAACGCTCTCAATTCGGCCACCTTCATTACAAGTTTCGGCCAACGAACTGATTGCTGTCCGCAGGTGAAGTGCAGGTAACGTTTGAGACAGGATAACACGGCATCTTGCCCGCTTTCAACTGCCACCTTGTCCTGCAGACCGGTTAGGTCTGAAAGCCGTAAGCTGAGAGTTGACTGACTGGAATCGAACAAAACATTCACCGACCTGGACACAAGACCAGAAGAGCGGCCAGCAGCGCACTTTCTGTGTTATCGAGCTGCAGTCTGGCGAGTGCGGCTGCCAGATGCACCAGTGGCTGCAGGAGCGGCGCCAAGGCAGTCAGGTCGCCCAAAGTGTGGAGACCGAGGCAGCGACCGCTCGGCAAGACGATGCCGTTGCCCACATGATCGAACTGCAGCGCCACAGTGAGCAGCAGCAATTGCAACCAACAGCCGTTCAGCAGCAACGTCTTGTCTTTCTGGCTCAACTGAACACAAACACTGCCTTCACCACTAAGACTACAGTACTAGCTTACATCTCGGAACACTGGCACTCTCTGAGCGAAACTGACTATCCGGCGCACGTACGGTGCCATCATCTGTTCCCACCCGTCCGACAAGTTCGGTCCAATGCCTTCCGCGTCCAGTGGGTAGCGCTGAATAGGATAGGTCCTACGCAGAAGAGACCAGCGAGTGCGAAACAAACCTTTGCGTCTAAGCACAGACAGTAAGCACTCGTGACACTGTCGATGAAGCTCTGATCTCTCTGGGAGTAATCGCCGAGGTGGTCGTCGGCTTTTAGCTGAGCGCGAATCAGCTCCAGTTTGCGCTTCTCTCTGTTCTCTTCAATCAAATGACGCTTAGCCACGCGTTGACTGTCGTTGAGCACAACTGAAAGGTGTCACTGTCAGCTTTCAGAAAGAAAATGCTACAAGACATACGATCAGTAGCCATGCCCACTTGGACACATTTGCGAAAACGACACTCCTGACACTGATTTCGAGTCGACTTGTCCACCGCACAGTCACCATCCCCCTTGCAAAAGTATTTCAGGTTCTTCTGAATTGTCCGGCGGAAAAAGCCCTTAAAACAGTCATTCGATAAAGTCAGCGAAGCAAGACCAGGTCTGGTTTGTTACCTTGCAACCCTCACAAGTCATACAGCGGTAGTGAAATCCCGTTGCGGCGTCACCGCACACCACACACGGCTCCGGTCCGTTGCTCGTGTCCATGTAACTAGGAATATACGGCTGCCCTATAAAACAGACCGATCTTAGTCGTCAGTTATCACTCGCTCTGGCAGGTTCAGCATACACTTTAGCAGAGTACTTCAGTCAGTCATAATAATAAAAAATAGAACCGAGAGTGCAAGAGATGCCATGGCGGTAGGATTAGGAAGAACAAAAAAGCGACGCGACCGATCAGCTGTTTTTGCAGTAGGAGGGTGTGTCTGGCGCGCGGCCAGGTTCTCAGTGGGCCAGACGTTCTTACGTAAGAGACCCATTTTCGCGCCCACTTAATTGACCCCACAGCCAACTGCCGCTGCGCTACTGGTAAACAAGGTCCAGCAACAGCAGACCTGCCCGCCGAATCCACCGATACCATGGTCCGGCGCTAGGGACCCCGCAAAAATTTTACAGTGACTCTAAATCTTTCAGTTTTAGGTCTCACAAATAGCCTCCGGATACCCGATAGTGTTTTGGAGCAAAAAATACCGGATTATCCCGTATATACCGGATTATGGTTGCATCTGTATTTTCGACCTGGACGCAACCGATATGCTGGTTTCTACGAATACAGTTGTTTTGTTTAGGCATCGCTCACTACGGTACCATAAACACAAATAGACCATCGCATAGATCAGACCCATCGCAGTCATATGCGTCTATCAAACGAAACCCAGTCAGAGTGAAAGTGAGTTGTATTGAATTAGAAACATTCACTCCAATTTGATTAGATGCACTTGGCTTTTGATTCACATGGTGACGGCAGCTGCAAAGCAATTGAACTAATTGCTTTGCAAAAGCCATCCGACTACCGCTAGTGTCTCCATACTTAGTCAATCGCGTGAGACAGAAGGTGGCCTGACCAGACCAGAAAAAGCAGGAAAAGTGAGCGATAGTAACGACTAACCTTTGGAGCGACTTCGATGAGCCATTTGCGAGACTGAGAGACCACCGCCAAACAGTCATCAGAACAACCGGACCGGTGGCGATTGTTTTGAGCGCCGTCTGATGACCTTTGACCGTCTGGCGTGGCTACCCACACCACGCCGTTACATCATTGCGCGCCAAACACTCAGGGGTGACAGCGTATCAGGTGTGCGGCAGGTAGGTATAATATAAACTTTATTGGAACTAAAGGTATCACAGACAAGAAAGACAGAGGCTCATTTAGAGGTGACTCGGCTGTTGTTCCGTTCGATGAGTTTAGTGAGTAACACGTTGATGTGACTGGCCTACAACAAAAACACATTCATTATTAACGCAGACTGGCCCCTAATGACCACATCTATTATGGCCGGAGGAAGCCAGCTGTACGTAATCTTTGCACGGTTTCCTCAGCCGCCCCATCACATCCAGGCAGCTCCTTGTAGTACTACGGCCAGCCGCCTTATTACCTTTCCAGACACGTGCACGTAAATTAGCCATGCACAATTCGTGTTCTGCCGACGCCGGCGCCGGGCCTCTATACCAGCCACTCTACTACCCACCCAACTGACAACTGCTCGAGACCGACCTGTCTGGTGCGCAGCGTGAACATGTGCTGTGTGTTCGACCTGAACTCCACGTAGGGGCGGTCGGAGCTGTGTTGCCACTGGAGGGTGTCGAGAGCGTAGGTCTGTACAAACGTCTTCGTCTCCATGTTGATCAGGTGAAGTCCGTAGTCATTGACTCCGACGTGCACTGGTAGGGCGCCTTTGACCGGCTAAACGAACCTGTCAGTGCCAGTAACAAGTCTGCCTGGCTTACTTTGTTCATGAAGACCATGGCATCGAAGAAAGCAGACCCGTAGACCCTGAGATTCCAGCAGAACGATAGAAATTGGTATTGGAGGCCCTGTAACACGCTAATTTAGGGCGCCCCACTGAGCACCGTTGCGCAAATTATGTATAGAAGGCAGTGCGAGCGAAACGTACGGAAATATTCTTGGCGCCCTTGTGGCTCACGTGTTTGTGTTCGCTAATGATTTTGGACACCATCGCAGCCGTGCTTTTGGTGCCTGTCAATTTGTGCTCCGGCACAAGCATCCTCAGCGTGCGCTCGCTAAAACACAAACAAATATTGCCATCTGTCGTGTAGCAGCCTGTGCTTTCATTCGAGTGCCGCTCTCCCTCGCACTCACTTCGACAAATGGTGTTTGTCCCGTTTGGAATCGTAATTGCCGTGCAGAATTTGTAAGAGAATTGCCGCCAGCATAACGGTGTCTTGGTCGGAGCAGGGATAGAGTCCGTTGAGGAAGTTGTGTCTGGCTTCGTCGTACAGCAGTGCCAACGCCGAATCGGTCAGTTTTACCTGAAATCGAGCTGTCTTGTCAGTTCTGTTACCACAACTGCGACGTCCCGTAGCTGGGAAAACAGAACAAAACCAGTCTCTGAATTGTAAGCGGCCACTAAAAAATCAATGGTTATCGGGCCGACCGTGTGAACAGGCGATTCTTGTCACAGCTCATGCTTTTGTCACTAGCTGACGTCCGCGGTGTCTGCTCAGTTGCTAGCTAATTTCACTAGCCGCCTGTCTGTGCCTGCCTGACTGCGGTGGCTTTTTTGTCGGAGAACATGTGCAAACGGCACGGCACGCCGCATCTCTGCCAAGCCGTTTAATTGGTTTTCCGTTAACTGTTGTGCACTTGAAATCGGATTAGCTGCTGCCAGTACAAATCTGTGCCTGAATTAGCCGTCTCTTTTCTGGCTTTACCGTCTTAAAATTACATTTGGCTTGCCTTTAAGCGCAGCAGATGAGCGGGGCATACCTCACTCAGCTCTACGCCTCATTTGCAGACGCTCTCCACAAATGCCTTCTTATCGTTACTAAACTTTGCCTGGATTTACGGCGCAATCAGCTTCTCGGCTTTAGTAGACAGGCAGGCCCTTATCAGTACTCTAAGACCGTTGAAATTTGCGGCACGTACGAGTACGTACGTACACGCAGACTAGGGTGCAGCGGTTTGGTTTAATTAGCGGCCAATCTAATTAGTGGCGGACGTTCAAGCAATAAGTGGTCTTTTGTGTGCTTCCAAATCAATTGGCACCTCAGTGGCAGGGCCTGCGGCTGTTGTGCTGCCGTGCCAACGGTCGAAGCTTCTTTGGCCTTAATTCTTCAACAGTCAACGTCGTTTCAGGCGCAAACATTGACACGCAATTAAGGCGCTATTATTTGTTGTGTCAGTGCAAAGCGAATTTTAATCAACCCAGTCCAACTGTCGGACTCTGCCGCCAGCCACCGTTCATTGGAACCCGGAGGAGCTGGGAGCCCCATTATTGCACCTCAACTGCCTTCAGCAGCATTCATCAAATGGCATAGTACGTGATGTAGTACGTTCGACCGACCGGCCATGCAACACCACCAACTGCTCACGCTCATCCTTGCCCTCAGTGCGCAGACCATAGGTAAACTCAATTCCTCTAATGCCTTGATCGAATCTTGTTTTCCAGCCGCACTCAGATGCTTGCATTGCGTCACCTACCAACCCAATCACACTCTAACGAACTTGTGTCTGCAAGGACGAACCGCACCGGTGCTCTGTCCAGACGTGAACGCAACGCACTGCATCACCAGCTACAAAAAGAGAGCCGACCGACTGAACGGACGCACTGGTACGTACTGTAGTAGAGGAGAAAGAGCAGAGCACAACCGTTGCAGTCTTGCAGAGACAACCATTCTCTGGCGTTCGTGTGGCACCGAGGCCGACCTGCATGGTTGTTCGGAGTACAAAATGCACTCGTCGCTTTCTGCCGCAAAACGCAGCCGCAACTCTAAGCGAAGGTCGCTGGCGTGGACGGAGGGTTCAAACGGCGACCAAGAAGTGTTTACTAAACACAACTCCCAAGTATTCAAAGTGTGCGCCGAGGGCTGCAACACCGACGGTTGCATGATAGACTCTGCAGACAACGTTGATTTGTACTGGACGCTTGGTGCTACCACTCTACTATCGCATGTACTCTTAAGGCTGTTTACTAGCACATAAACCGCAGTACTCATCTGTTGTGTCTGGTCAGTCAGTGCGTCGCGCTCAAACTACAGATTCAACTAGAGCTCTGTCTAGCTGTTTGGTGGCTTCTGTCACCAGGCCTAGTTCAGATGTAGCACAGATAAAAGGCCAGTTAAAATTTTTCGCCGCGCCGCATCAAATTTCCGCAAGACGGCAACGCCCACAGCCAGCGGCCCAACGCAACGACAATGGACTGCGCTGCATCGCAGTTGTGGCATAGAAAGGCTCCGGCTGCAGAGATCGTACGACAGCACGTACCTTGCGTTCATCAAGAAGCGTCGCTTTGGCGTCGCGCCGAAACACCAGTCTGGGTTCTTCTGTGTTTGGATCGGGACTGTCCGACCATTTGGGCAGAATTTTCGTTTTCCAACGTTGAACGTGACTGACTGGTTTGTGATCAGCTTTCAATTGCAACTCTGAAACACTACGTGGCTCAGCAACCACTGTTCAATCAGAAACAACAATTGTGCTCAGCTGTCCGTTTGGTGATATGCACACACTGAGCCCAGCCCAAACAATACTTTTCTTTCACCACTCTGTGTACACCCACCCGATGCAATGTAAAACATGTCGACAAACAAGAAAACAAAGGCAAAAACTGAACATAAACTGCAGCGTTGTCAGACTCAGCACGAGTGAATCAGATCGATCGCTAAAGGTCTAAAACGCGGCTTAACCAAGCGAACAATAGTGATTTTGGTTTTGTGGTAATAAATGTTTTAAATAGCCGCAGTTGGATACGTAAACGCAATCGTTATATGGGCGCTTGAAAAACCTATTAGATTATGCAGAGAAAGAACAAACGGCCGATCAGACATGGCAGCGCCGGCAGCTCGAGGGCTCGGCTCCGAGAAGCTGCTACAGCTCAAGAAAAATTTCAATGCAATACTACTAGTAAGGTCAATCTACAAGCGCAGGCAATTAATTGTCAGGAAGACTAAAGGTAACGCACGTAGCCAGTAGCTGAGCAAATGCCATATAATAGAGTGTGGGAGGAAGCTTACTTAAGCTGGCAGAGCAGATCCAGATGGAAAAGAGGTGACCGAGCTCAGTGGTGAGCCCGAGTTCGTTGCACATCTGTTGATGCAACTGAGCAGCTGTTGTTTCCAGACCATTCAATAAACTCAACATGGCATTACTGCCGTCCATAAGATCGACTTGTATTTTCGGCAGCTAAAACCAACAGCAAAGTACTAGTAGAATCTCAAAGCATACCATGGGAATCTATCGGAAGCCCGGTAATTATCCTGAAAATCAAGTGACTACCGTGAGACGTAAATTACACGTATTCACGGCTCTTGCAAAAGTCACTTGGACAGTACGTAGCTACCGCCCCACACCACTTACGCTTGTGCTTAGATTTAGGCTCAAGTTTAGAATCAGGATTAAATTTAAGTATTAGTTCATGCTCTACATAGCTTAGCTTTAGACCTACAGTATGTTAGGCTTAAGTTAAACAGATCAGGCGCCCTACCAAGAGGCAAGTGGCTTTGTAAGATCCACCAGAGACATCGTGGTCGCGTCACTTAGCCTCTACTTGCATCTCGGTCGGACCGTAAATTGCCATACCCTATCTACTCCATAAATTGGCGTCGAAAACGTAAACGATTTAAAGGAACAGGGCTTCCGATAGATTCCGTTGCAATAGCAATTACTACATTTTGTTTCGAAGCAGCTCCAAGTAAGTCGGCCACGGCCTGCCAATCTGGCTTAGGGACACATTCACACAAATCCAACGGAGTTTTTCCATCTTTATCGGCAATTTCCTATAAACGGACGTCACATATAGGCAGAAGGTACATAGAACCGTACAGTACATGTACTATAGTGGTTTCAGATCACTCCGAAAGGCCAAACCTCATCACTCCAACGCTGAGACAGTTTGTAGGTTTAGGGACCCTGGTCCCAAATATACAAGTACTAGTACGGCTGCAGTACTAACAAGCTGGTCCAAAAATTATTAATTAAATCCGTTTAAAAGCTTTTGGTAACCGAATTTGGAGTTTCCGCTGCTTACGACTTTATCGGTGTTTTTACATAGAAGCTATTTTGTCATTTTATGTTTGTTTTCGCGTTTAAACACAAAAAATCTGGCTGCTAAAAATTGCAAGCATAGCGTTATTATTAACTAAAACTGTTAAAAACTGTTTTTCCAAGCGTTTTGGCCATTTTTGAAATTTGACACTGGGGAAACTTGAACCTAGCGGGCAAAACCTCAGCACCTTGCCCGTTCCGGACTGATACGTACATGTCGGTATGCATAGAACGTGGACTTACGATAACAATGGCAGAGTGCGAAAGCAACAGCTCAACTACGTAGCGGTGACCGCACCACGCGGCAAAGTGGAGTGGCGTGGAGCCGTTGCGATTCACTGCATTCACATCGCAGTTGCCGTAGCTCAGAAGTGCTTGAACGGCCCCCAACTGACCGTACCTGCAAGAATGAGCTATAGCACAGCGTGCAGTCAGTGGTAAAATACCAGGCAGCGTAGTGAATGGGTGTCCACGAATCGGCGTCGGCTTGATTAGGGTCAGCCCCTTGGTTTAGAGTGGCGCGGATCTTATCTGCTTGACCCAAGTACGCATATCGATGCAGCGGGAATTCATCAGCCCATCCGCCCCCCGATTCAGCGCTGGTGTTCTCGTTGCTGCTGTAGGAAGACTGCTGACGCAACGTGTGAGTGTCTTTGCCGGCACTGGGAGGGTCTGGCCTGTTCTTGACAAGGTAACTGACCAGTTGCTGGCCGCGGTTGATGCAGTAGGGCAAGCCAGAGCCGAACATGGGATTCATTATGAACACGTCGCACTTCTCCACCGCCATCATCCGAGCGCGAGCATCGTTTGACCGACGCACCTCGTCGGCCAACTCCGACGAGAGACCACCAAGGCCGCCGGCATGGCTTGCGCTGACAACTCTGAGAGACAGAAGCTATATGCATAAGTGGATTAGAGACACCTACTTGGCACACGACCGACTCTCGTCTGGATGAGCAGGATTGTGGACGCAACTGCGGATTCTGCCAAATGCAGAAGGTCGCAGGAACAAATTGCTCAGAAAACGTTGTTGCGCCGCCTGACGGTCCCGCAGCCACCTGAAAAGACACCAAGTTCTGTCTGCATGGGTGTCACGTAGAAATACGTACTCTTCTAGGCGAATGACCATATGTCTGCTTTCGGCATCTATCATACTGCTGTGATTCTGGCACAGGTCGAGTAGTTTTGCCAGGTTGTAGAAGGACAACCGTCCGACCGCACTGTTGCTGTTGAACAAATGTTTGTCTAAAGCAACGAACAGAAATCTACGCATTAATACTGTGGCGTCATCTAGTACGTACATGCGTAGACCACCTGTTCAGCCAAACAACGCATTGTTTGCAGAGCAAAACTTGACTTGCACGGCGTGCCAGCAGGCAGCAGAAACTGAGACAGCACGAATAAACCTAACTTTTTTGCAAACAACCAACGAAAGTTCAATTCAAAAATTGGCAATGCAAAAAGCGAGTTTTTTAGATACACCGTTTAACCACACCCAAACAGGAATATGAAAAGGCGCACGTCACATTGTGAACTAGTTCACAAAGTTTTAGACAGGAGTCAAGACAAAAGCGCACCTTTTTCGAGGACAGGAATGCAGTACAACAGTCCGAAAGCTCCACCGGCAGCGAAGACATCGTTGGAGCCAGACACGCTGCTGTTTCGAGAGTCGGACCGCGGGCTGCCAACTCGAACAGCCCTTCGCCACAGACGACTTCGTGACGTACCGATCGATAGTGTTCTCACCATCGAAAGAGCCACTTCGGACGGTTCCTGGTCGAACGACATTCGACATCGAGGCAGCTGTCGCAGATGACTGACGTCGGTCGGAGCTTTGGCAGAGATCGGGGGCGAATTCTCGATTTGTGGCTGAGCAGCAGTCGGAGATCTGTGGCCGCCTCTCAGTTCCGCCAAGAGTACATCGTAGTCGGTGGGATTGAAGGAAGCACAAAGCAACGCCTTCTCGGGCAAATGGGCGTGCCGGAATTGTAGAACCGCTATGTTAATGTCCATTAGAAAGTTGTTAAGCGCCGCAGCACGGTCGCCTGTTCGGCAGGTAGCTAAAGGCACAGTTGTGGTCAGAGACAAGCAACACGTCATAAGAGCGAGCCACCGGTGCAACGAATAACCGCGCCAGCAATGCGTTTGCGGCTCTGATAGCGATACTGATAGTATGAACACTGCTGGAGCCACGCCTTTACAGCAAACATTGACAGACCGCACTATTCTATAGGAGACCTGGTTGTGTACCGCCACCAGCTATTTATAAAGTTTATGTAGAAACCAATAGATACGCAGCCAGCGAAAACAAAGCATGAAAGCGCGAAAAATCGTGGAGTAAAGTAAGGAGCTGAACAGCAATGACGACTGCAACAACATACTAGGGCGTGCACAGAACCAGTCACAGGGCAGTGTAAACCGCCCGACGCACGACTGGCTCGGCTCACGCTGACGTGCTGGGCACTCGCCAACCCCACAAGTTCGCATTCGTAACCTTTTCTAACCGACGGACGCTGACACAGACCACTGCCGCCGCTATAAGGCGTTCCCCGCACGTTCACAGAAACTTTGAGCATGATAAAAATCTGCGTACGCACTGGTCGAAGCTGGTTCTGCACTTTAATGCAAATGCATTTTCTACAATTGTTCGGAGTAGAACTTAGGCGGGTTTTTATCAACGGTTTATCATGCTTGACGAGCTGGCACCACCAGAAGGTGCGGTTTCCGAAGGTTTACGTCCAGGATAGCTGACTATGCCTGCACTTTCGTAATACTCTTCCCGGCTCCGACGGTCGAATCTAAACTCAGTCACGCTTCGCAGTAGAAATACTGACAACCAGACAGGTACAGTGCATGGTTCTATGTTATACACAACAGCCAGACCAGACAGTCATTTAACTTGGGCACTTTAAGTTCACTCATAGTTTGATGTATGTCGCCTAGCTCACTCCTCATGACTGCCTAGCTTCTCAAATTATATCAGTTTAAGGTACAGTCAAACCTCCGCAACTACAACACGCATTACCCCAAGTTTTCGTTGTATTTATGGAGGTGCGGCCGAAAACTGCTGCAAAATGCGTGGAAACTGGTTCCCTGTTCGTATTTCATCATTTAGAATACACCAGGAGGAATATCTGGCTAGAAACTTCATAGAACTCTCAGTGACATTTAGTTAACGCTAACTGAAGAATGTTGGTTAGACGTTTGATTTAACTCTGCGATCGATTTATAACTGCTCGAACGCAGTCTAGCTGTTAAGAAGTTTAGCTATTAGCCGTGTCAAGAGTTTGACCTCCAAATAACTGAATTGCATTGTGTCAAGGCTCTTTAATTCACGGGGCGTTATTTTATTTTTCCAGCACCATGAGCTACTCTTTAGCACCGCCGTCCAAATTGCAGCAAAAAATTGATCGTTATGCAATCCTTGGCATATTGGTCTTCCATGTCTCAATCAAGCTCTTAGATTGATCTAAACAAACCTCAGCCGCGTTGCACTTATGGAGGTTTGACTCTACTATTAAAAGCTTATTCTAAGTTTTCCCATCATTATTCCCAGCTACCTAATTTCAAATGCCCATATTATTTTAACGTGTTATGCTCATTAAATCAGACTATCTCGAGCTTATTTATAAGCACATATATGACGTGTTTCTAGTGTTGGTATGGTATGACTACTAGTCAAAGTCATAGTTAATACTTCTGTGTTATCGCAGTCAAAGGGAGGCAAAGTCAAAGTTTGACTACTTCGGTTACCATAAATACGTAGACAAAATGAAGGCTGGGTATCAAACCGTTTAACTACGTTTTGTTATAAGAGGCAGGCTTTTCAAGCATATTTTACCACTTTTTGCTGTCCCAACAAAATATTTTTAAAAACTTGATACATTTTAGCACTACAGTACACCAAGCAACCTTCCCTGAAATTTTGAAACAATCGAGCATCAGTGAGTGAATAGCTGTTTGATGCAAGTCCACAGTTCCACCATAAACTATGGCGGCATACAGTAGAATCATACTATACATGTAACAGCGGGCCGTGTTTAGTTTACCTGACGGGTAGCTCAGTACTAGAAACAGGCATACATGTAACAGGTCATCCGCCGATGGGGGGAGCGGGGTTGGGGGTCCAAAAATCGAAGAAATCGCAATTTTTCGGCTAAAAATCGCCAAAAATCGCTAATTTGGGCTGAAATACAGCTAAAAAGTGCTGTTTTGCAGGCGATTTTGGCAATTTTTGTGTCTGAAATTGTAAAAAATTGTAAAAATTTGCTCAAAAATTTACTTGCCAGAAAGATCGGAGGGGGGGGGGGTCGGCGAAATCGTCTCGGGGGGGGGGGGGCATCCGGAAGGGTCTGGCCTAAGTCGGGAGGGGAAAACAGCACTTTTTAGCTGTATTCGAGGCCAAATTAGAGATTTTCGATGATTTTTAGCCCAAAATTGCGATTTTTGAGCGTTTTTAGTACCCAACCCACTACCCTAGAATTTGTTCTCAGATCCCCACCGTCGCCAGACTTGCCAACCCCTTCTCCGCATCGGCGGATGACCTGTTAAATGTTCGAAACTTTTCACTAGAACTTTGTGAATCAGAACATGACGGGATGACTATCCCATCCTCAGACCAAGTGACCCAAAGCACATGTACTGCACATGCCTCCTGCACCTTAATGACGGGGTTAAAAACGATTAGCGCACCTATCCTTGTGATTTCCGTCACGGCTTCTATTATCTCGAGAGACGTCGCCAGATGCGCGGTATCGTTTCGTCTCAGACCATTCTCTGTTATCTTCGTGCGCCCTCTTACGACCACGGCTGGAACAAGACGCATATATTAAATTTAATAACCAGTGAAACCAACAAAGTGAAACCAAGAAGGTTTTAAGAAATAGTTAGAAAAACGAAACGGTTGCACTGTTCCGCACTGAATGTGTTCCGCAATTCATATTGAGCAAAATTATGATGACCGGGATTTCATACATTTGGTTTTGTGTTTGTACTTCCACACCATTAACATGCATTTTGCGAGGAAGTCAACTTAGGATGTTCAATCAACTTTTCTTCGCGAATTTGGCTGGTATCCAATTATGTTAAAATATATGTCAAACGAACACCAACACTACATGTTCGAACATCAGTGACCCCCTAGTAGCTAAACCCCTCAAAGTTGGGTCGGGAGCCACTATATATTTTTCAATTTGACCGCTTCTGAGTGAGTTATATAGTCCTCATGCCCTGTCATATATTTTTAGTTATATAGGCCAAATTTTTTTTGCTTTTTTTAAATTTTTGAAACAAAATTTTTTTGAAAATTGTCTTAAATGGTCCAGCGTGCTAGTACAGGTACTAACAACAAATTTTCCACTTTTGCACCTCAATTCAGTTAAGAAACCTGTGCGAAAGCGCCAATACAGGTCTATAATTTCACCGAAAATTGTCTTTAGAGAGGCACTTCTAGGTGAATCCTAAGGAAGGATTTCTTAAACAGTCGCTGTTAGGCTCAGTGCAAAAGAAGTACTATGCAGGTTGCTAGACAAAATGTTGGCTGCTTTCAAAGAATTTACAAAAATTTAGATGTACGTACGTGAATTTTCCCACTTTTAGCCTTAGTTTGCATACTAATTTAAAAAAAAATTTTGAGCCTTCAAAAACGTTTTGTGGGTCGAGCCGAAGTTGGGGGGAGGGCAAGCCCCCAGGGAACTACCAACTTGCGCACACGGATCGCAGGCACACCAACTTGCGCACAGCCGAAATGCGCACAAAGTAGTAGTTGTTGTGCTGTTGTGCGTTGAATGTAGTGTACATACGTTGTCAGGCTATGGTGATACAGGCACACTCACACAATTGTCATAGCACAATAAACATGACATTTTTAGCTGGCTGCGCTTTGGCAGTGCGAAGTAATGGCCTATTCCTCTTAGAAAAGCCATGCGCTCGATCGCTATGTCGTGTTGGCAGCTGCAACTATTAAACGGCAGTTGCTAATTTTCAGACGAGCCTAACTTTTCTGTAGCTGGTTTGGCGCAATCTAAAATACAAACGCATCGCTGGCAAAATTCGCAGACTGGCCGAGCGTTATGGGTTTGATGGAGCGCATGGCTTTTCTAAGAGGAATAGGCCATTACTTCGCACAGCCAAAACGCAACGAGCTATAAAACGACATGTTTATTGTGCTATGATAATCGTTTTAAATTGTTGTTTAAATTGTGCTCAATAATGTAACTATTATGTAATTACTGTTGTTGTCTGTTCAATATTCGTCAGTTGTGACTATATTTCGCTGCAGTAAAAAAATGTGCGCAATTCGGCTGTGTGCAAGTTGGGATGCTTGCGATCCATGTGCGCAAATTGGTTGTACACAAGTTGGATAGTCCCAACCCCCAGACCCTCCAGCCCATGTATGATGATGACAAGCCATAATCCTAAAATATATGTTCAGCATGCATTTCTGAAGGGAATCTTTTGTCAATCAAGTGTGCCCGACCTATTACCCGCTGGGTTAAAAAACGGCCTTTGTTTTCTCCACTGTTTTTCAATTTTGAGATATTACTGTTCAAACCAAATTTCCATTAATATTCAAATATCACAAAAAGGAGCCCTTACAGATTAAACAAAGGCCATTTTTTAACTCAGCGGGTCAAATAGGTAAAAAATGGACCAAAAAGTGGCTACCCACCAAACTTTGAACTCCGGTTCTAGGGGTCACTGATGTTCGAACTTGTAGCGTTGGTGTTCGTTTCACATCTATTTTAGCATAATTGGCTGGATACCAGCCAAATCCGCGAAAAAATGTGCTTGAACACCTTTCCTTATCGAAGCAGGACTATTAGGCGATGCCGATTAGGCGACGCCGATTAGGCGATTTAGCGGTACTATTAGGCGACGGTACTATTAGGCGACAGAACTAATTTTTGCTATAAATCCGTACGGCAACATAGGTTACCACTAAAACATAGCACAACAATGCAAACAGCACAACAGCAATTAAAACAAAATATAACAGAATAGAAAAGCAATTTCAAGGACTCATTTAAAAAATAAGTGCAACACCATGGATGGATTAATTCCAACTCACTGAGCACTCATTAGTAGAGTAAAAAAACATTTCTGCACATGTCGCCATACATGGACCGCGGGGCTCCGGGGGGAGGGTTGCCCACACCTCAACTTGGGCTCTACCTCCCAAACGACCCCACCCACCCACCTGAAGCCGACTGTTGTTCCTGACCCCACACACTAAAATCGCCGCGGCCGTCCCCCAAACCGGCAGGCCCACCCTCAAATTTTCGGATTTTGTCTACCCCCAACCCCAACCCATTTTTCCTGCCCATGTATGCATGTCGCAGAACATTATGAAGCGCTAGATGGATGGAAGCGCCGCATCAAATTCTCGCTGTGAAACTCTGTGAGCTGCTTCCGCAAGTTATTGGTGCGTCGTGCATCGTCTGCATCCAAAGTGCGTTAATGAACATAGCAACCCAAAAAATATGTGGCCGACCCGACGGCCGCTCGCGTGCTGGACGCAAGCTGGGGAATAGGGGCAATTGCCAGGATCTGAGTTAGAAAGAGTCAGGACAGGTGGCTTGTTAGCTATAAGTTAACGAGTTGTACTCTTATCTATTAATGTTTTTTTGTCGCCTAATAGTACCATCGCCTAATCGGCATCGCCTAATCGGCCTCGCCTAATAGTAGCGTACCGTTTCCTTATAGTTAAGTTGACTTTCATGAAAAATGCGTGTTAAGAGTCTTGCCTCTTATACCTATTCCAAGTTGAGAATTGAACTTTTGCGTAGAGAGCGTTGGTGCACTAATAGACATTGGTGAGTTTATGTTGAACCTGTAAAGGGTTTATGGATTTGACTGTCAAATTTTGACGATCCATTCCAGATATATAAATCACCAAAAATCGAGTTGCTTAACTATGGGACCAAAATTTTCAGCTCGAATCAAACCGGCAGGCACACCCCCAAATTTTCGGATTTTGACTACCCCAACCCATACATGGGCCGGAAAAATCCGGAGGGGGGTAGGGGGGTTGGAGACCTCGGGGGGAGGGGGGATCCCCCCGAAAAAAGGCCATTTTGCCTTAAATAAGCGAAAATTTCCTCCCTCCGGGAGGGTGGTGGGTGAAGAATAGGGGGTATGGCCGGCCGAGGGGAGGGGTATACCCCCTTACCCCCCGGCCCATGTATGCCCCAACCCATTTTTCCGGCCCATGTATGAGGGCGTGCCAAATGGGAAAGAAAAAAAAATTTATTCAAAGATAATTTTTGACCAAAGAAAGATTCTTAATTTGCTCTAAAAGGTACCTAAACCCCCATTTAGTAAGTCCAAACTCTGATTACTAAGCTGGAAATCCAGTGTTATTTGTACTAATGGAAATGGGGGAATTCTACATGGTTTTGGCCATTGGGAGGCGCATTTATCATGAATATCGGGTCGTACACTCAAATTCTTTATGCCAAATTATAGCAAACTGATCGAGCTACAAAATTATTAAATAACAAATACTGCGTAAGCGGTAGGTGCATAGGTGCCAGTCGAGCTAGAGCCTGTCAAAGGTGATCGGAAAAAATTTTTACTCAAATATTTTTAAACCACAACTGCTTAAACTACACGGAAATTTACCTAAATCCCACATATTTTAGGTCCCAACTCTCAGTAGTGTGAATGCAACCCAGCATCCAAGTTTTCTGTAAGGTAAAACTAGGGAATTCTGAATGGTTTTGGCCATTCGAAGGCGCATTTCTCACGAATGTCGGTTTGTAGTCCTAAATGCTTTATGCCAAATTGTAGCAAATTGATAGCGCTACAAAATACTGAAATAAAAAGCTGCTTAGGGCATTCCAGTCAAGCTAGGAACGGACAAAGGCATACATGTAACAGGGGGGGGTCTGGGGGGGGGGCGCCCCCCCCCCACCCGACTTCGGCCAGACCCCCCCGGATGCCCCCCCCCCCGAGACGATTTCACCGACCCCCCCCCTCCGATTTTTCTGGCAAGTAAATTTTCGAGCAAATTTTTGCAATTTTTTACACTTTCACACACAAAAATTGCCAAAATCGCCTGCAAAACAGCACTTTTTAGCTGTATTTCAGCCCAAATTAGCGATTTTTGGCGATTTTAGGCCAAAAATTGCGATTTTTCTCGATTTTTGAGCGTTTTTCAGTGCCCACCCCCCTCCCCCAAAATTTTGGCTCAGACCCCCCCCGGCCGGCGCCAGACCCCCCCCAACCCCCCCTCCCCCCATCGGCGGATGATCTGTTACATGTATGGACAAAGGTAGTAGGAAAATAATTTTTTACTCAAAAGAAATTTTTGACCAAAGATTTTTAATCTGCTTTAAAAGCTACCTAAAACCCTCCAAACTTGAACTCTTATCAGTACGAAAAATATTCGAGATGAAAATTTTGGTCACTCGTACCCAAAAATTGGGCATATCAAAATACTTACCCGTACCCAAAATGGGTACGTTTTGTGATACTTTTAAAACAGTAATTCCATCATAGTTAAGCGAGCTGATTTTTGGTGGTTTATATCTCGGGTACGGAGCGTCAAATCCTTAAGAGCCATTTTATATAAGAGCGGTACGATGGGCGGCGGACGGCCAAATCTGACCCCGACTTCTTATTGGCTCATTTGAAAGTCCTTTACATGGAATGTTAAAAACCGAAGTATCTCCAGGATTTACCCACTACTGGGCTAGAAAAGTGGGAAACCGCCCGGGGCTCGATTTTCGGGCGTTTACGGAAATGGTCATTTCTCTTGAACCACTAGGACTAGAGGGCCCAAACTTTAAACATTTGTAGAGGAAGTGTTGTGCTACCATAACTGTTGTTTGTAGCCGCCTAGCCTTCTCCATAATCTAGAATCGACGCTCCAAACTGGAGGTGCTCAAATCAGTTTTTCGGCTACTGTCGCTACAAGACACGAAAGTTTTCAATTTCCTTTTGCACACTATTTGGACTAACCATTGGCTATTTATCGCACACAAAATTTTTTTTGGCAAAGATCGCATATTGCGAAAAAATGAAATTTTCGTTTTTTTGCAGAATAACCAGTATTTTGCTGTTTTTTCGCACAATCTAGTTGTGCTAGACTATTTTTCGGTGGAAAAATCGATTCCCCATGCCAAAATTAGGTATAGACAATGTTTTGCTTGTAATTGGAAAAAATTATATTTTTTGGTTATTACTGCATAATGTGATAGTTTTCGATTTTCTGCCTAATATAGTTGTTCTAGACTATTTTGTAGTGCAAAAATCGATTCTGCATGTCAAAATTACTTAGAGCTAATGATTTTCTTTTAATTTTGTTATCAGTTTATAATAAATAGATTTGACGCTCCTGTCGACATATTCGAATTGCGGAAGCTGAAACCCACATTGCTATGTTTGCAGTGGCGAATCCAGGATTTCGGAAAGGGGCGGGAGTGTAAAATTTTGAAAGTGACTGGTTGGGCCGCTGCCCAACCAGGGAAAGAAAATTTAGCAAAATTTGCCTTAAAAACGCGGTTAAAAGACATTCACCGAGCTTAAAATTAACAGAAATTACAAGTTTTTGTAGTTTATAATGGCCTGGTTGGGCTTCTGCCCGACCAGGGCGAGAAAAATTTGAAAATTTAGCCTTTAAAAAGCATTTAAAAGGCATTCTGAGCACAAAATAGACAATGTTGGTAATAATTTATAATACACACGTTACCCCATACTACACGTATTTTAAGCTTGGAATGTCTTTTAAACGCGTTTTCTGAAGGCAAATTTGGCTAAATTTTCTTACCCTGGTTGGGCACATACATGGGCCGGGGTGTGGAGTATACCCCTCCCCCTCGCCGGCCAATACCGCGTCGGCCGGCGATACTCCCCTCCCGGAGGGAGAAAATTTTCGCTAATTTAAGGCAAAATAGTCGTTTTTTGGCCTTTTTTCGGGACCCCCCGCGGTCTCCATACCCCCTCCGGATTTATCCTGCCCACATATGGTTGGGCAGCGAATTTCGGAAGGGGGCGGGGGTGTAAAATTTTACAACCAACCAACCCAGCCCAACCAGCCACTTTCAAAATTTTACACCCCCGCCCCTTTCCGAAATCCTGGATACGCCACTGCAAACATAGCAATCTGGGTTTCAGCTTCCACAATTCAAGTATGTCAACAGGAGAGTCAGATGTATATATTTTAAACTGATAACAAAATTACAAGAAAATCATTGACTCTAAGTAATTTTGACATGCAGAATCGATTTCTGCACTACAAAATAGTCTAGAACAACTATATTTACGCAGAAAATCGAACCTATCACATTATGCAGTAGAAATCAAGAAATAGATTTTTTCCAATTACAAGCAAAACATTGTCTATACCTAATTTTGGCATGCGGAATCGATTTTTCCACCAAAAAATTGGCTAGCACAACTAGATTGTGCGAAAAAACAGCAAAATGCCGTTTTTTTGCTGAAAAAACGAAAATTTCATTTTTTTCGCAACATGCGATCTTTGCCAAAAAAAATTTTGTGTGCAATAAATAGCCAATGGTTAGTGCAAATAGTGTCCAAACGGAAATTGAAAACTTTCGTGTCTTGTAGCGACAGTAGCCGAAAAACTGATTTGAGCACCTTCAGTTTGGAGCGTCGATTCTAGATTATGGAGAAGGCTAGGCAGCTACAAACAACAGTTATGGTAGCACAACACCTCCTCTACAAATGTTTAAAGTGTGGGCTCTCTAGGCCTAGTGGTTCAAGAGAAATGACCATTTCCGTAAACGCCCGAAAATCGAGCCCCGGGCGTTTTCCCACTTTTCTAGCCCAGTAGTGGGTAAATCCGGGAGATACTTCGGTTTTAAACATTCCATGTATAGGACTTTCAAATGAGCCAATAAATAGTGGGGGTCAGATTTGGCCGTCCGCCGCCCTCCTGAAGAAAACCGTACCGCTCTTATATAAAATGGCTCTTAAACCTTTGCAGGTTTATTAACGTAACTCATCAATGTCTATTAGTGGACCAACGCACAGCTTTCCACGCAAAAGTTCGAATGTCCAATTGGAATACCAAGACTCGACCGAATCGAGCCTGACTCTTAGAATGTTGGCAAACTTTAACGATGCGCAGCTTTAACCGTTCAAAAGAGCGTACTTGGCATAGTCAAAATTGCGCTTCGGTCTGGAGAACCAAGGATGTATGCAGGGAGGGTCACTTATTCCAGACCGAGTTGCTTCCAGGTACTGCGGGTCTGCGTCCGTGTATCTCACAGAAAACAACGCCTCCAAACTCTCAACGTGACTCGCTGAGTTCGAACCTTCACCCTCAGCATCAGTCATCGTGCCAATCAAGTCAGATCTGATGAGAAGAAACAGTACAACTCTCAGGTGGTACCGAGACACAAATTTGGCATGACGGTCATACATGAGCCGGGGGCGTTACCCATCGCTCTAGTTCTCAGGCGCCCTACACCTGGGAAAATTAGGACTGTTTAGGAAAATATAGCTACAATTTTACAAAGATTTTTTACCATTTTTCGGAAAATTTCACGGCGGCGTTTCTCTAGTTTACTTACCCAAAATCGAGCAGTGCTTGGGTACCGGTGTGAAAACATTTCCTAAGCATCAATGGAGGCACAAAATATAGGTGCAAGTTACTGTAACAACGGCATCACCTAATACGTAATTTTAAAATCAGGCTGTTTTGCTGGTTTCTTAGGCTTAGGTTCAGGCTTAGGCTTAAGTATAGGTTCAGGCTTGAGCTTAGGCTTATTATGTTTATGAAAGGGTGTGCAATCGATTCAGCATGTCCGAACACACCCCTTCCTTCCACCAACGAAAACCCGATTGAAATCCGTTGATAAACAAGCAAAATAGACCGATTTTTGAAAATACTGTAACCCGGGATACGGTAGTTACAGTAACCCGTATTTACCATTTTTTGAAGACCATTGATGCTCAGGAAACGTTTCCACACCAAGGATACGGTAACCCAACGGGCACTGTACGATTTTAGGAGGGTAGAAAACTGCAGGAATGCCCCTCCCTGAGGATAGGAAGACAAGAGAGGAAACCAGCGGCCTATCTAGCGTCTATGTAGCGTGCTACCTTACTCACTGATTACCGACAAGACAACGTGCCGTGCCGTCTACACACCTACCCGACTGGGTGCGTCGTTGGTATCTCCCGATCAAAAAGTGGCCCATTGTTTAGGCGGTCTGTACCAAAGTGGTCCAAACGCAATTTCAGATTGTTTTGGCTTCTGCAATGCTGTGAAGTGAAACAGTGTCTTCTTTAAGCACGTACACATGACCTGACGTAGAAAACCGAAGATTCGGATTAATCTATTAGAGCACAACCACTTTTAATGTGCAAACGCGTTGTTTGTTAGTTTCACAGCGGTAACTCTTGCTGCTTGCTTGTATCCGCGGGGCCACGAGCCGTCAACAACTCTTTACAGGTGCTATCTCTGTGTGCCAATTCTCTTCAGGTGCACCAGTGGCACCGTGGGGTAAGAAGGGAGTTGATCCAAGATTGAATCCACAGTCACGTTAAACTCAACAGCCACTTCACATATAACATAGAAAGCTGTGAGAAGTTAGCATCACGTGGCGTCTTTATAGGTACGTGTACACAGAAAGCTGTGAGAAAGCTGGAAGTAGCCGGCACAGTTGGTGTAGTGGTTTATGCCGCATAGCCACTGTGCGCGACGTGGTGCTCTCATCCTCTCAGCGCGGTTTCTTGCCGCAAAAAGTTGGTCGTCGGCGTAAAGCTCCACCCAGGCCACCGAAAGCTGGTGACAGCGAGTAGGTAAATGGGAACCGACTGGATCTGCCGTTGCACCGAAGCCACTCCACAAAGCATGCCGCGTTGGAGAAGAAGATCTACGATGTCAGAAGCTGTCTGAGAGACCAACTACGCTGGGAGCCCTGTGACATACGGGACACCGGCGGCCGTCGGGAGCTGTCAGCGTCATGGCATCAACACGCCGGCTGCCCTCCTGGTGACCGGCACCCAGCAGCATGGCTAGGAGTGGCTGGCAGTGAAAGAAGGGCAACGTCGAAGATGACGAATCACGGAGGTCGCGAAATAGACCACGAGTCTCATCGCAGGCCGTAAGGCCCCCCCCGGCCATCGGATCAGAAGCTGGAAGTATACACACAGAACAAGCGACAATGGTGACATAGTATTCTGCCGAAACCATTGTTACTTTTCTTTTAAAATACTCTGTACGTATTTGCAAACCAAAAGTTTTAACGTAAATTACTTGTGCTTTATTCTTTCGCTTTGCCAGTATCTGTTTGATTTCTTCTTGCTCCCAAGGAACGCCGAATGCAGTCTTTGGACGACCACGGCCACGACGTTCCATTTAATATACGAGTGTAGAATGACTTCCTTCCAGAATTAGAAAAACACTGAAAAACACATTTACTGCCAGTACATCTAACGAATCAGTCACAATTTTCAGAAATAACAGGAATTTTTGCTGTTCCGACATTTTTTACTGTTTGCTAAGACTTCTGACGATCGGTAAATAAATCTAACAGGCCGGGTAAATTTTGTTTCATTTCTGGTAAATTAATCTGTCCGGGTAAATATTGGGTAAATATTGATCCGGAGATACACAGCCCACACCACCCGACTGCGTTGGGGAGATCACTCGAATTGCAAATTTTAAACACAGACGACTGAATGTGGTATCAGATGACTGCTGACGATCTCTTGATCATTATTTTACACATCAACATCTAATTACTGCATGCTATATTCAGCTTTACCTCAAATACGTGTTTTTCGTCTCGGAGCAAATCCTGTAAAAAAACGTGCGACCCAAATTGTAAATCTTTAACAAATATGACCGAATCCGATATCAAACAACTACTTTTGACTTCTACTACATTATTGCTTCACGCACACATCAGCATTCACACACAACCAATTACTGCCATGGACCACGTTACTGCATGCTATCTCAGATTACGCGCTCCAGTCATATCGCCTTAATTCATCGACTATCGGCCGATTTCCCCCGGAACCCCACTTAGAAAACTTGCTATAAAATTCATACGTATGGACGTACATTCGTGCCCAAGGCCGGATCCGGTAAACTATTACTCTAGCTACAGAATTAGTACAGTTAGAAAGATTGGGATCGAAACCCCAGGACAGTGGCTCCTTTTGAATGACGAAAAATGCGTCACGACCTCCACTTGCTAAAACAATCCTAGGATTTGAGTTATCTGACACTAGACAGATATGCCTGCCCAAGAGCATATGGGTAGATATGACAATTTGCTATCGATTAAGCATAAGTATAACAGTCTTCTTCCAAGCCCCAGGACGGTGGCCCTTTTTAAACGAAAATCAGCACCGCAAAAAGTTAGAAAAAAGGTTATCTCAGTCATCTTTTGAAACATAGCTACTAATTTGTCCTTGTGAGTAGGCCTGTCTTAGATGCATATTTCGGCGCATTTACTTTCAGAGTTCCTTGAAAAACAATTTTTTTTCGCTTCCATAACTAAAACTTTCTTGACAATAAACCTGCATTGCCTACCCTTCTTGGAGCTACATCTGTTTTATAGCGCAGCTCGCCGCGTCGTTGGCTCAGTGGGTAGCTTGCTGCCTCTGAGTCACGGCGGCCCCTGCATCCCTTGCGGTTGTAGTGGTTCATCCTCTCGGCGCGGCAAGTTTCTTGCTGCAAAGAGTTGGTCGTCGGCACAACGCTCCACCCAGGCCACCGAAAGCTGGTTACAGCGAGTAGATAAAATGGGAACCAACTGGATCTGCCATAGCACCGAAGCCGCTCCTACAGCATGCCAACTTGGAGAAAGATCAATGACGTCAGGAGTTGTCCACGGAAACCGACTAGGCCGGGGGGCCTCTCTCACACCAGGGGCGGACCTAGCCGACGTTGGGAGCCGACATCACCATGACGTCAACGCGCCAGGGACTTTCTTAAGTACCTGGCGCCCAACAGCATGGCTAGAGTGGCTGGCAGTGATAGAAGGGAAACGTCCGAGATGACGAAACCACGGGGTAGCGGAATGGACCTCGAGTCTGATCGCAGGCCGTAAGGCCCCCCGCAAATCGGATCGGAATCGGATAGCGCAGCTCAGCGAAGCTATAATGTAGGATTCTAGCCTAATGAGGGCTCTGTTATCGGGCCGGCCTCGGCCTCCTTATATGACTACTTAGTGCATCCCACACAAGAAGAGACTTCGTTGGCCTAAAAGGAGCAAATGATTATCAGTTCTTGCCTGAAGGACCAGTCACCTAAAAATATAACTGTGTATGCTAGATGACAGTTTCGATTGGATTCTGTATAAAGGATCGGAAAGTCACACCATACACGATTTCCACTCGACTCTGTGGATAGGATCAGAGACTAATGCTGCACCGTGCGGTTAGGTTAGGTTGCGGTTAGTGTGGTTTCAATATGACCAAACTAGACGACTTGCCAAAAGAAATCTCGGAGTCAGTTCGGTGCCCCAAGCTATGAACATGCAATGCTCACCAATGAGTGCCTATAACGCCCAACAAAAGAACTGGCTGCCTGAGATGAGAAAAGTCAGAACACAAAAAGTTCAAAAGGATTCGACAGTGTCAAGAGGCGGTCATGTTCAAGATTAGCCGAGATTCTCAACTGCTATCACTGCATTCAAACTACCTGTCCTCTACCTGAGCGGCTTTCGGTGCAACGGCAGATCCCGGTGGCGTATCCAGGGGGGTGTAGGGTGTGTACACCCCCTTTGCGGTGGAGGTAGGAAGAAAAAGTCTGTCAAAAATAAGCGAAACTAATGAATTATGTACTAAAACTGTCTATTTTGTGCTCAGAATGCCTTCTAAATGCGTTTTTGAAGGCTAAATTTTCAAAATTTTCTCGCCCTGGTCGGGCAGAAGCCCAACCAGGCCATTCATTATAAACTACTAAAACTTGTAATTTCTGTTAATTTTAAGCTCGGAATGCGTTTTAAACGCGTTTTTGAAGGCTAATTTTGCTAAATTTTCTTACCTTGGTTGGGCAGTGGCCCAACCAGGCACTTTCAAAATTTTACACCCCCCTTTCCGAAATCCTGGATACGCCACTGGCAGATCCAGTCGGTTCCCATTTACCTACTCGCTGTAACCAGCTTTCGGTGGTCTTGGACTACGTACGTGATTTTGTGCCGACGACCAACTCTTCGCGTCAAGAAACTTGCCCCGCCGAGTGGATGAGCGCACCACGTCGCGCACAGTGGCTTTGCGGCCTAAACCACTACACCAACTGTGCCGACTCCTGAACCCTATTTGGGGCTTCTAAAACCCTAATTGGGGTTCCGAAACCGTGTTCAGGGTCTCCAAACCCTGTTTTGTAGGTTTAGAAACCCAAAAAAGGGTTTCAAAAAAGCCTCCCCAGAATCCGGCTGGGGAAATTTTATCCGAAAATCGGGCCTGGGGAAATTTCCCCATATTCCGCCCACTACATGTATGCCACTGCTGGTGTTTAAGAGAAATCGGTGTTTTCGGAAGCCCTTTTTATCACATTTTCGCTTTTTTTAGCTCTAAAAGGCTATTTGTTAGCTTGAAGTAGCGATTTTTAGCCTCCTTACTGAAAAAAACGTGTTAAAACGCATTTCCAGTCGTTTTGGAGCGTTTTGAAATTTTGCCCCCTCCCCCTCTGGACGAAACCCCCTTCGACCACTCACCTGATGGAAAACCTCCTCCTGCCCGGCCCGGACCTGTTACATGTATGCGGCCCAGCCCCTCTTATAGCTACAGTAAAGCGAAGAACAGTTACGGATTCTTTGTATTAGAACAAAACTTGTTGTATGTAGCCTAGCAAGAATGTTGCTTGCTATACGAAGTTAAATTTAAGAAGCGTTAGTCCAAAATCCGGTTGTTTTGGGTACGTACACCGAACGACACACACATTTTTAAAAAGGTTTCAGTTCAAAAGACAAAAAAATGCTTTGGGTGTCAGTGGTCTAAGTGCACAAAATGGCATGCATGCCCACTATCGAAAGCTTGCTACATTGAGCAAGTGGCAAACAATGCCTAAAATAAAGTAGGTTTATCACAATCAGAAATATGTAGAAAGAGTACAGATACACAATATTAAGACCATCTTTCTAAAATAGAATTTATGATTATGGCTGGGCAAGCCCTACACTACACTACAGTCAATCCTGAAAATATCAGCGTGTTGCACATATACTTATTATCACTTGCTGTTCTGTTGTCAATAGACAAATAAGTGCTGCATTAAACAAGTCAGTATCTATTTTCTTGTGGAGTCTCCGGGAATGGTTCCTCTGCTGAAATTGAGGAAAATCTGTTCCAATGTCGTCTGGCACACAGAATAGTCAACGACACGCAGTTTCGTCCGAATTCTTTCGATACCGCCAAAGACTTTGGAGTAAGGCAGATCGAACGAGGGCACATGGAAATGCAGCAATGTTTGGTGAACGTCCTGAAACGGTCAAACCATTACAACTGAAACAATCACTCATCCACCCCACCCACACGCCAATTTCACAGAATCATGCACCCGATCTAGTACTATGGGCATTTTTGTAATGAATCCACCGATTCCTGGGGTTTTGAAGTTTGTTAAGCTTTGCACGATTTTCTCAAATTCATGACGGCTGATTTCCGGGAAAAGTAACCTTGTGATTCTATGATTCTTTCTGCTGCATTCTCGGGAGCGATGTTGTGCTTGGCGAAAGCTTCTTTTGCAGTATTAGCGCCTACTGAAGCCAAGTAATCATTAAAGCAGACGGTTCACGGTCAGCAACTGAGCCAGCCGACGGAGCAGGAGGCGGTCTATTTGGGAGTAATTCGTGAACAGTATGCCAGAGCCGGCTACTGTTCGTTTTGCACTCGGCAAATTTGCCCCTATGCCCTCTCTCGCTTCTCTGCTTACAGACAGAGCGAAATTTCTGATCCTTTCACATTCCTCCCAGTTTTGCGCGCTGCGTGAATGCACAGCTTTCTTGAGCATTTGGTCTCTGAACGACTGCCAGGCTCGTATTTCAGAGTAATCCATAGGTACGTACAGTACGTACCGTACTGTAGCCGGACTTTTCGCTCTGGTGCGTGGGAGTTTAGGACAGACAGAAGCAACTTAGCATATGCCGTAGCTGCTTTGTTGCTGTTTCGGGGCGTAAAGCATCAAGCACAGGAATCCAGTTTGCATTGGCCAGATAAGTACAGAACGCATCGGCATTGATTCGGCGGTACTTTCGTACCAGTTTGAAGGTAATGATGGCGCAAGTTGAGAGCAGAGTAGACAAGGCAGTGATAACTGATTCGAGAGATGTAAACGTTGGTGTCAATCATGTTGACTGAGTCAGCAGAAGCAACCACCCAGACGATGAGTGTGCGCGTCATGCTCTCATCTTCTCTCAACAAAACGGGTGTACTGACGCACAAGCTAAATGAGGGCGTTTTGAGCAAAAACCTCTTGCACGCACTGCACTTCTTTGCTGAGATCACAAATAAAATCTCCATAGATGACGAACATTTTATTGAGCGTATAATAAATGTTCAGCAGCACGATTGATTTCAGTCAGAGCTGATTCCAGCAGAGACAGCGGCGGTCGATAGCATCTGAGCGGAAAGATAGGAGGAGAATTAACCTGACACACCATTGCTCGCAAACACTTGGCACACGTACAGTAAGCTCATTGTATAACTATGGCTGCAAATACGTACGTACGTACGTAGGTGGTACGTAGGTACCTCTTTGCCGCACGTGCAGCCGGTCTCCGCGCCTCCTCAGAAAGGTTAGAGTGCCCTACTGAAACTTTTTTTTAGTAATTCCAAGAGTATGGCTCTCAGTTAGAAAGGTACGAACCGAACTGAGAAGTTTAGCTAAGAATCAGCTGTAAATTGGTTGGGATCTATGGACCGACCGTAGGCAGTCTAAGCAGTTTACTCTGGAACCCAATTCCGTGGTAACCAGATTACTCCTAGTCTTTGTAGAAGAGAACTAAAACTGGTGGTCAATTGGTTAATAGCACACAGTAGTAACGCTATTAGGCATCTTAGCAATATGGGCTTGGTGGATGATCCAACATGCTCTTTTTGCTTAGAGGAGGAGGAAACCCAGAACATTTGGTCACACAGGCCTGGTGTAGACTTAGTATCCTGAGGCGTAGGTATGTATCTGACTACCCAGGAGCTGAGTGACTTATCTGTTAGGGACTTCCTGAGGCTGATTAAAGCCTCGGGTAGGTGTTAAGTTTGACCATTGATTTTAATACGGGGTTGCGAAATGGACCCATCGTAGGCCCGTTTCTTCTCGGCCCCCACCCCCGTCACATCGACCGAGAACCATCTTTGGAAGTGATGTTGCACTATTGTGAGCAAACCACAAAATAAAGGGTACGTACTTTGAGCAGGGCGCCAGAAAACATTCTCCTGATGGTCTGCACTGCAACAGGCACCCTGCGCTTTCGCTTCAGCTTGATTAGAACGGTGTAGCCGGTGCCGAACTTGGTCTTTAAGTGCTGCGGATTGCCCAAACACTTGAACTGGCCGTCCACCATTATGGCCAACCGAGTGCAGAGCGCTTCGCATTCGTCCATACTAAAACCAGCTGCCATCACTGCCCACGCACACACTGCGCTGCACTACACCTGTGTGAAGTGAGAATGATGGGCGTACCGCCTTGTCGCACGGCCGACAGAAGCCGCCAAATCAGTCGCCGAGCAACTGGGTCGATGCCGGCAGTTGGCTCGTCCAACATAACCACTGGAGGTCTGCCCAGCAAAGCCAACGCCAGAGATAGCTTGCGTTTGTTGCCACCACTTAATCACCACAAGCAAACTGTCATCTCGGCTGCATGCAGTAGACGCTACCTGTAGAAGGCGGTCATCTTGCTTCTGTGCGGCTCAAGCGCCAGCACGGAGATCAGCTGGTTTGCCACAGCCGGAATGACAGCCTCCGGAATGCCTCGAATGCGCGCCAACATCTCTATCATCTCGTCTCCACTCATTTCATCAATCAGCGCATCGAACTGAGGACAGTAACTGAGACTGGAACGCGCCTGAAACTCAGCACTCGATGTGTCTGCACTGTGCGCTCTTGGCTAAACGCACCTGCTTCATGTCAGTTTTGATGCTGTGTCCGTCAATGAAAGCGTTGCCGTCACTGACTGTGTCGTCGCCGGTGAGCATTTTGAAAGTGGTCGTTTTGCCAGCGCCATTGATGCCCAGCAAGCCGAAGCATTCCTCTCTGTTGATGGCCAGAGACAAACCCTTGACGGCAGTCAGCTGGTCGTACTGCTTCACCAGACCGTCCAACACCACGATCGCCCCCTGATCAATCAGTTGAAAGAGAGAGTGTGTGCGGATCTGCAACAAGGCACTACTGTAGGATCAGCGGACGCACGGCTCGAGCTCATGCCTTGTATCTTTCAGCAAGCACATCGCTGTCTTCGACGATTTCGATGCCCGACAAACCGCTAACCGAATCGGCGTCCGACTCTTCTGACGTTGCAGACACAGAGGAGTCACCTGAGGTAGTGAGGTTCACTGCCAGTGCCGCCTAAACCTGAGACAGAGCGCAGCCGACAGCGCGAGCACTACTTACGGCCGTTTGATGCTGGTAATTGCTATCGGGCACAGGGTCTTTGTCATCGTCCGAGAAAACGTGTCTTGTTCTGAGGCCGTACTCTATCTTTCTCAAATAGCCCATTTCATGCATGATTAGGACAGTGCAGAAGACGAGTGCTTGCACTGCCATCACAACTACGTAACGACCTAAACAAAGAGTCGGTCGGTTGAATAGAAGAGTTCTGTACCTGAGCCCGGAGAGAAGAAATCGAGGTAATGGTCAGTGAACTGTAGACAAAGGCCCGAATTGCAACCTAAAATCATGATGACAACAGAGTAAGAAAAGGAGATTGTCTGTAAGCACCAGGACAGCAGGAATTGTTGGCCAGTTTATCGCAGAATCCTGGCGTGGCCAGCAACGGCTTACAAGTTGTAGCGCTGAGCCAGTTGTCATAAAAATCCCGCAAGCCCTGTGCAACTGCAAGATGCGGCGACAAACAGATGAATATCCATTCTAGTTTGTCATGCAAATCTTGAAGATGGAACTGTGGAATTTCGAGCACCGCCAGTATGGACATGAGACCGCAACCTGACGCAGAGCCGACAATTAGCAAGAGTGAGGCAGTTGAAGCTTACCCAACAGTAGGTTTAAGGTGCTGAGTTTGACGTATCCGACCGTCGGTTCTGAGAAAAAGAATGACTTGAGATACAGCAAGGGCAGAGCGGCTGCGCCGTAGACCATGAGCAGAAGGAAACTTTGAAACCATCTCTGCTGGTCGATTAGAGAGGCGATGTCGAACGCCCACCACGTGATCAGAATGGGAATGACCACGGCCAGAAAATTGACCAGGTCCCACAGATAGTTGACGCTCCAAAAGTTCACTGGATGAATGCCGCAAATGTACTGCAGATGTTTAGCTTTGCACACTCGTTCCTTGATGAGAAAAATGATAAAAGTAGTTATAATGAAGGCCATGGCCAGCGCTATTGTGAAGGCAACGTTGTAGCCCAGCAACTAAACAGACTATGATTGGTAAACGCCACCAATCCTATACCAGAGACCTGCGAGTTGCGGTACTCGGCAATTTTATCGTTGGCCGAAGTCGGCAGCGGGTGGTTGATTGTGGAGATGCGCAGGTTGCTGGTGTTGCTGCCATCCCGGGATAGAAGGTACCGGTAGAGCGCATTGTCGATGGCACTCAAAGCAATAGCTGGCGAATGGAACGGCTGGTCGTTGAACAGACCGACCAGACTCACCGCCGACCGATTGGCGAACAGAGCGTCTGTCTGGTTGAGGAAGGAGAGGCCGGCAGACTGGTACTGCTCGCACAGCTGCCGCGGTATCTTGCCTTCCCGGCAACGGGAGTCCATGCCCTCCATGTAGAAGTGGACCACGTCGCCGCTCTGGAAATACGCACCGATTATGTTGTGTGCGTTGAATGAGTCAACGTCGAGCGCAGCCGTCAGCCTTTCGTAGTTGAGCAGGCCGAATATGTCTGCGAGGAACTCGTCGGGAGCGAACTGACGCATCGGTCTCCAGTGATCGGTCAACAGTTCTTTGTTCACATCCACACACGCAGTATCCCCGTCGAACTGAGACTTGTAGTGACCGGCCATCTCCGTCACAGAATAGTTGTGCAGCCAGGTCGGCGGCCGTTCAGCAGTGGCATTGTACGCAAACGACACAACTGGATTACCGCTAACTCCGTGAAACGGCTGTAACACCTACAGGTAAGCCTACACAGCAAGTACATACCCATGTACCTGTAGGTCTAGGACCAGCGGAAATCCGGCCGACCGCGATCCAGTTGTTGGGATAAAGTTATTGATGAACAACAGTACTACGGTCATGAGGCTGGCTATCAACAACTGCGGTAAGAGCACCTTCCAGTTTCGACCGGTGTGCAGCATCTTTTTCCACAGTACTGCGCGTGACTGCTGAACGATCAACTTGAAGCCTGTGTTACGCATCGGGTCGAGCAGAGCAAAATCTGCAGCAGAAGCAAGAGTAGAGTGCGGCGAAGCAGGTCTAGTCTACCGGACAAGTCCACCGGAACGGCTATTCCACTGTCTTCCTGTTGGACGGCGGAATCGGCTAGAGCTCTGGTCCGTTGCTCGCCCACTCTAAACAACAGACTTTATAGTGCAGCTGCACTCAATCTGCAGGAGCCAGTCTAACCGCAAGAACACTTCTTCCATCGTAGTCACAGAAGCTCCAAATGAGGCCACGCCCAACGACTCCTGAGACTGCTCCAGTTCGCGAAACATTTTGTCAAACCTACAACCTTAGACCTGTCAACGGCAGAGCCAACCATTCATAAGCCTCAGTTTCAGATTAAACGTTTGCAAAGAAATGAATGTTCACCGTCTGACTCCGTCCTGCGGTAAGGTATAAGTGGCTTGAACGCCGGCAACTCCATCCAGTTTAGATTGAGGAACGTGGTTTTGCAGCATAGTTGTGACGTTGTCCAATTGATCTATCTGTGCTCGCTGCATCACCACAGTCAGATGGTAGCCGGCACCTACATTAACCAGTAAGGTACAGTACATTTACAAGTAGCATATAAAGTACGGTACTCCTGTACAGTAGCGGCTTACATCGTTAGCTATATGTCAATAACCGAACACAAAAAATAATTTGCGGTTAAAGTTGCGCGAACCGTTTTTCGACCATTTTTGGTTGTTTTTTTTTGTAATTTCTAAACCGCCTATCACGGACGTACAATGTCCATCCCTATGTGCATACAATGTAGATGTACGTAACAGGGGGCCCGGGGGGTCTGGCTGGTCTCACCCGACTTAGGTTAGACCCGCCGAATGGGGACCCCCCGAGAGGAATTTTCCGACCCACCTCCGATTTTTCTGGTATGTAACTTCGTCAGCAAATCTTTGCAATTTTTTTACAATTTCAGACACAAAAATTGTCAAAATCGACTGTGAAACAGCACTTTTTAGCTGTATGAGCCGAAATTAGCGATTTTGACAATTTTTAGCCAAAAATTGCGATTTTTGGGTGTGTTCTAGAGCCCCTTCGCTGACGACCTGTTACATAACTGCCTATATGTACAGTACGTACAGTACGTATACCGTATCTGTTTTTAAGGAAGAGGGAACTTCCGCAGCAGCGCACTTGTCCGTCAGCCATGATTGCTATGCGGTCTCCCAGCAAGTCGGCCTCTTCCATGTAATGAGTGGAGAGTATGATAGAGCGACCCTCTCGTTCTCGCTGAATCAAGTCCCATGTAGATCTGCGGGCGCTCGGGTCCATTCCAGCTGTTGGCTCATCCAGCACTACCACCTCAAACCATACATTCGTCTAAGACAGCACGGCAGGTGTATGTTAAGTTTCTCACAAAGCTCGGGGAATTGAGGCTATGGACCGTATGTAGGATGCGTGAATCAGATAAAAGTTGACTAGTAGTTTTGTTCAGGTGAAAGACACCAACAGCCGCACAGAAAACAGTACACAAAGCAAGGGGAAGGGAATTCATATCTGATCTTATGCCGCAAATACTTGAACACAGGGTGCCTCCAATAACCATTATTTAAAAGCTGAATGCTATACTCAGGGTTCGTGCGGCTTTTGTATAGCAAAATTCCCTGACTTTTCCATGACCAAAGTCAAAATTCCCTGACTAACTAGGGTGAGGAAACTGCAACCAATCTGAGAAAATTTTAAAAATTGGCTTTATACTACGCATTTAAACGGTATTCAGATGGCAAATTTACGGTCTAAGTAGTTCTGCTAACTTTTAGTTGATTAACGCAAAAACAGCTTTCTAAACCTAATTATCGATCAACCTTTTGGATTTTTTAGAATAATTTTTCAGGACAACATTGATTTTTTTTCGATTTTAACAGGTCCCACTTTTAGTACAGGGTATTTGGGTATTGGGGGACAAAAACCCCAATACACAATACCAGATCGCACTCCAAAAAAACATCAAAAACTGAAACCAAACAGGAAAACATGGTTTGTTTTTAGCCCGAGACCAAAAACATCACACAGGAAACATTCACTGTAGCGTATAAACCTACGTAGGTCAATACGTAATAAAGGCACGTACACGTGCAACACGCACATGCAGGTAAACAAGCGATGAAGCAAAATGATTGTAAAGCAGCTACCTTCGATCCACCGATTAGCGCTATTCCAACAGACAGTTTTCGCTTCATTCCACCGGAGAGAGTCTTGCTCAAAGCACCTTCTTTGTTCTCCATTTTAATCGACGCCAACATCTGCGCAACGTCCTGCTCCACCTTGTCACTTCCTTTCAGCTGAACAGCAACAATTAACTGGGTCATCTATCCAACTCCTCACTTCCACTGTCTATCTTAAGCTCTACTCCTACAGTACTGCTCTTCAAAAACACCGGCTGCCTGACATTTCTGTTGCGCCAACATTTGCTTCGTGTTGATGGAGTTATAGCCACCGAAAGAACGACAGACATTATTCAGCATTATTCTGGTTGTTTCCTGCTACCACAACCATGCTAGTTGTATCATTAGACATTCCTACCACAGAAGAATATTCAACGAAAAAGGGTGCCAACAAAAATGTGTTCAATTTCTTGAAGAATTTTTTGTTTATACATGTAACAGGGGGTCTGCCCAGACTGCCCGCCCAGACCCCTCGTTCGGGGACCCGCCCTCCGATTTCTCTGGTCAGTAATTTTTTGAGAAAACCTTTGAGTTTTTTTAGAAATTCAGACACTAAAATTGCTAAAACCGCATATAAAACAGCGTTTTTTAAGCTGTACTTTTGCCCAAATTTGCGATTTTGACGATTTTTAGCTGAAAATTGCGATTTTTGAGCGTTTTTGATTACCCAACCTCCTCCCTAGAATTAGGACTCAGACCCCACCCAGGCCGGCGCCAGACCCGCCAAGCCCCCTCCCGCCTACCGCGGATGACCTGTTACATGTGTTTCAGTTGATCAAATGTTGACGGCGGACGATGCCGCTGGTGCGTGTCTGGTGCGCTCATACTTAAAATGTGTTGGCCCAACAAAAAAGCCGGAGCCCTTCAACACGAATATTAAATGAAAACGGCTTATCGGTGCGTAGAAGAGTCAGGGAAATAACAACATATATGGTACCATGGTACCGGTTCATTCGATCGAGGCCTCAGGTGGTACCATACTACGTATATGGTACCACTACCACTACCATATGCTACCACCTACGGCCTTGATCGAAGGGTACCATATATCGTACCGTTTCCATATGTGTACTGGTACCATAAAGGTTGTTATTTGCCTGACTGTAGAAGCTACTCAACTTTGGACAGTGGCACACAGCTGAACACTTAACTGACCTTTGCGTAGAACTGGAGGTGCTCTTTGACAGAGAGATTGTCGAAGAGCACATTGTACTGAGGACAGAGACCAATCACCCTCCGCGCCACGTTCATGGCTGTCCTGATGTCGCATCCATCCACCAACGCCGTGCCATCCGTTGGCGGAATCAGTCCGGTCAGGATTGACATAGTTGTCGTTTTGCCTGCTCCATCTACACACATAATTTACTGATTAACCAAGGCACGCACTCTAGGAAAAACAGCTCATTAGAATAACAACTAGCGAAAGAAGATCTCAAGATACTGCATTTTCTACACGGTCTACCTCACATAAACAATAAAAAGTAGCAAATACAGTCAAACCTCAATAACTGCAACACGCTATATCCCGAATTTTCGATGCATTTATTTATACAAGTGTAGCACTTGCGGAGGTGCCCTGTAATGCTATAAGATGGCATTGCGACCTAGAATTATGAAGTGTTGAACTTATCGATGTTGCACTTATGGAGGTTTAACTGTAGGTTAAGGCTAAAGAAAACTAGAAAGTATGCAAGCCAGAAAAGCACTGTGAGTAGAGGCGCACAAAACTTACTATGTCCCAGCAGTGCCGTTACTTGACCGCGAAACAAGTTTAGATAGAGACCATTGACGGCAGTTTTCTCTTTTACCCCTTGTCCAAAGACCTTAAAACTCCGTGAAAAAATAACTGACAGTGTTCACCAAACTGACCTTCGTCAAGCCTCTAATCTTTATTACTGCGTCCATGGTGTCGGGCTCAGATTCAAAGCACGTAACATCATCGACATGAGCCAGAATCGACTCATCGTCATCCTGATTGTGAAGAGTCTTGTAACTCTTACGACTTTGAGACGGGGACCAATACGACCTCTGAAACTCGCTTTTCTGTACGAGCTGCATCAGACAGTGACACAGAGCTAACAATTTTTCTAATACCGGGTTCTAATACTTTTTAAGAAGAATTTTACTTTACCCAGCTAGGCTATTACAACAGCGCCTACTATTTGGTCAAGTTAAGTTTAGTTTAACTAGAGCATAGGTACGTACCATAAATGGAAAATTCCACGGTTGAGCAGTTCCCTGATCTCCAGGAAAGACAGCTTCCACATACCACGCAATGAGCAGAAAAATGACAGAATCTAATACGAGCATCTCCAGAACGTTCATAAACGTAAAATTGTCATCAATCGTAGCCAGCTGGTTGATGTTGTGCCACTGCAGTCCGATACCTATCATAGCGATATGTAGTTTCATAAAAACCAAACCCATCCCGGGCAGTTCACCCCTCCAACCGACACCTCCCCGCCGGGCACGGTGCCACCTGTCCGACTCCGCGCCAGCTACAGCTACCTCGAAATTCCTACAAAAGCCGTTGCATCCCACGACAGACAACTCCTGCCCAACTGTCAGTTTCAACCTTATCATCTTTACACCGTGTCAACTGCACCTCACTTATCAGTTAAAGATCTGAGGTACGCTACTGACGTTACGAATCTTCGTTCCTTGTGAATTTCTACGTGAAGATTACAACGAGAACAACAAACAAACATACGCCGCAAACAGTCAAATTCTAACCTTTTCCCTCCCACATTCCAATGATTTGGGCTCCGAGAGCCATGCCAGTGTTGACTAACAAGCAGGCCAGAAGTTTCTCCGTCAGAGACATGGCACCATACTGCTGTTGCATGAAGAAATAAGGCACTAGAACTGATTCAATAGTGCGCACAGAAGCAATGCAAATGCGAAACGTACAGTAAATCAGAAACCACGTTATTCCGGCTACGGCAGCGGCTGTGTTGCCTGCAAAGACGTGTTTATACTGGCAGCGCTACTGCTCTCCCAGACCTTTGTTGAAGAAGACGCTGACACAGAAGGCGAAGCAGATCATGGTGATGGTGTAGATGAACAAGAAGAGCATGATCACCAGTCCATCGCTTTCGCGCAGAACTCTGTCGTGTCCCAGATTCACCGTCAACATGACTGAGAGCAGAAGCACAGGCGTCGTAAAGAAACCGAGATTCCAGACGAAATGAGCTATCCAGTGAAGCCAGTTACTCAGTCCCATCACTTTCATGAACTCCTGCAAGTGTAATTATTAAGCAACAGACACATGCACCGTAGAACCGCACCTTAAGTCGCTTTTCCTTTTCTAGCACCACATTTCTTGTTACAGTCAGCACGGCCAAAATATAACCCATCATAATGACGACCGGCATTTGTCCTTGGATCACCAAAATAAAGTCATCCATCAGATAGGGCGGGTAGGGAAACCGCCACAGCAACGTTTCCACCTCATCTGACAGGTTCTTTTGCTTAGACAAGTGCTCGATTAAGGCCATATCGACGGCATACTGAACTTGCAGAAAGCCTTCAATAAAGTAGCCTGCAACTGCCGAAGCATACACTCAGTTAGCACTGAAATGCCAACCAGACCGACCTGGCGCTCCGCCGAAATTATCGTTCGGTTCCCTGGGCCCCAGATTCTGTTCAATTGGGTAGGTGAGACTGGTCTGCCAGCCTACGATGTTATTGAACAGTTTGTATTGGTCATTGGAAGCTTGCACCGAATACAGCGAGTTCCTGGCTGTAGCAGACAACCGAATCTCGTACTCTATTGGCTGTGCAGTGCCCACCGCAGACTTGAACACCACGCCCCCCAACCACCGGTTGTCCTGCCCTTGCAACTCATTGAATCCTTCGGTCAGATTGGCCGTCATCTCTTCTTCCGATCCAAATCCTAAACCACCCATGTACAGGAGAAGCCAGCTACGTTGGCCATCTAACATTGTTTTAGCACGAAGAGTCAGTGACTCTAGGCAAGTTGTAGTTAAAATTTTTTAAAAATATTTTTGCAAATTTCTTTGAAGTGGCAAGGTTGGCCTCAACTCACCGACAGCAGTGTAGGGCACGGTTTGCATAGTGTCAAGGTTGACTCCCTTGAGTAACTGGGCCGCTCGTTGCATCACATCTGTGTAGGGGTGCGAGGTGTTGGGAGTGAAGCCGAGCAACGTCGGCCAGTAGGGCACAGCGGAGACGGGGAACGGCAGAAAGCCCTTGCCGTTGGGATAGGACTCGGACGTGACTGACTGACGCACCATCACCAAGATAGCAGTGAAGGCAAGTGGCAGCAGTAACTCCAGTACGGTGGCGACCGTCTGACGCTGTTGTAGCTTAGCGTTCTTCCAGAGCAAAGTGAGCAACTGTCTGCCGGCGCCGGCCATCGCGCATGCGACAGAAGCACTAAGGGCTTTTGAGTTAGTACGATTAGTTTGTGTACAAGTTTTATCTGCAAAGCAGTAACGCAGTAAAACACGCACTGCGTACACATCCGCAACTATCACGTCACTCTGCTTTACAGTGCTGGATAAACTCTCTTGCCGTAGGCAATTTCTCGTGCAGGCTTTCGTCAACAATTTCCGGGTTTTCCACTAACGGCAAAAACACATCGATAAATTCCACAGAAAAGGGCGGGGACACGATTTCCAACGTCTCCATCACAAAGTACCTGAAGTTACACCACCACAATAGCGCATAAATTGCAACACTCAATAAGAAAAAGTTTGTTGCGCACAAAGCACGTTTCATTTATGGTATTTCACCTTTTTATTACGAGACTGAGGTAAAAAATTATCGAACATTTCGTAAAATCAGTCCTTTTATGGTGAAACCTAGCGCGCTGCAACCGCAGAAAAGCGATGCAATGAGGAAATGCTTGAAATACCTGACAAGTGAAGTGTCAGCGGTGCCCTGATTGTACTTCTGGCAGATGAACTCAGTCACGGGCAATGCGTAGCCGACACTCAGCAGGTGCACCAGACGGTCGATGAAGGTGCGCTGTCGCTCCATGATCCGCTCACCAATGCCCTCCGTTGCAGTGGTGGTGCTCTCGAACAGCTGCATCAACAGATGCAGAATGCTACAATCCTCTCAACTACAACCAAACCCGTACAGCCGACCGACTGACTTGGAATGCAGCAGAGGATGGTTGGTGGCTACTTCGTCCAGCAATGCCAAGTGAATGGGAACCGGTTCGGGATGCACTTGGAAGTAATCGGCCTCCATCACTGTGCACTTTATCCAGTGCAGTAGACCGGCAGCAACAACCGGATGCCTGACCGCCTGAAAACAGACTCTCTCAATTGCCAACGGCATAGACAGACAGGCCAGAAATGCCCAACCTCAAAGATCTGTTTAAGCTCCAAGAGAATGTCGTTGGAGGAGTCGGCCGAACTGGTGTGTTGGCAGAGTGCTGAGATTTTATCCAACGCCTCCTGGGTTGCGCCCAGTTCGTCGGTGTTCAAGTGTTTGCGGGTGCCTTTCTTGGTCTGTTCACTGACACTGGTAGCATAGGCCAATAGAAACAAATATTTCGATCTGTAATCAGCGTGCACTTTGACAGCGCGCGGCCGAAACAAAGCGTCTATGATCAGCTCGATGAATATCGGGTCTCTGATCAGGTCGATCGAGGGCGGAGCCTCTTGGGAGTACCAGTTGTAGAGAAGAGTCATGTCAGCCGGGTTCAGTGTCTGTTTGGTGAGCATCGAGTGCATGGCTTGACTAAGGGCCGGGTTGCAAGCGCAGGTGGAGTTGTGCAAGGCCAACGTGATAGCAGTGGTGTCCTGACCCTGAGACTGCGCCTGCACGCGCAGAAACTGACTCAAGTACTTCATGGCAGAGGCAAGACCACCTTTGCTCTGCATTTCTTGGTGCACCAGCAGATGCAGCAGTGCCTGAGTGTAGAGGTAGGTGTAGTCACTGTGACAAGCCACGCGCACCAGTTCTTGGGTGGCCTCCATAAAGGAATTGACATCGAGGCCGCGATCCTTCTTGTTGAGAACCCCGGAGACAGTGGTGGTGAGCACACGCGAGAAGATCTCCAGCTGTTGCACGGCGGTGGTAACGTTGCTGATCTCGTGCTGGTAGCCGGCGTCCGATATCAGTTTGACCGCAAAGTTCAGCATCAGACAGTCGGGGTAGAGCTCGGCCAGCTGGAAGACCAGGGCGCGCCAGGGCTCGTGGGCAATCAGATCGGGCAGCCACTCGATACCGCAGGAGTCGCCGCCCGAGCTCTGGTCGAAGATGCGGTCGGCCAGCTTCGGATTGAAACAGCGAGCTGCCATTGCACTCAGGTGTCGCTCGAACGCCTGCGTCACCGAGTTCGGTTCGGACTCGAACGGCAACAGCCACTCTCCGAGCAAATTGCACATCTGCAACCGTCAGTGCTCTGTTAGCCGTATACGTACTGCCGCTGCACACCTGAGCTAGTCCCGAGTAGTTCGCTGACAGAGTAGTGACAACCGGTTCCGGCCCTCCGCCGAACTGGAAATACTTGCTGAGAGTAGCGAACACATGTGGCTCCATGATATAGTCGATGACTAAAATTGCAGCTCTTAGTTGTCTAATCAGTTGTCCGGGCGGGGCAGTAGCCCCTACGTTAGGTCGCCCATCACGCACACCTACATCCTGCCCTTCCTTCGCTAGTAGCGGGCACACATGCTCTGTCTCAGTGGTACCTGCCCCGTTTCCGTTTGTCCGAACGCATGCGTTGTTGCTATTGTATCTTAGGTGCAACGGCAGCTCCAGTCGGTTCCCAATTACCTACTAGCCATCACCGGCTTTCGGTGGTTTGGGTTGGACTTTGTGACAAGAACTTGTCCCGCAAGTGGATGAACGTGCGTAGGGCCTATGGCACGCGCACATTGCAGCCTAAACCACTACACCAACTGTGCCGGCCATTCACTGCTACTAAGAGCTGACCTGAAAATTTGTCGAGACAGGCGTTTATCTGACTCTCACTGTCCGCCTCCACCTCGTCCTCTGCCTGTCGCATAGCCAACTCGAAGCTGCCGTCCATTGCGTTGTCATTGTCTCCCAGCCACTCTCTGTCTTCGTCTGGAGACCACAGTTCAACATCATTATCCATGTCTACTGCTGCTCATCCGATTAAGCTTTGCGACTCCGCACGATGCTCCACTTTTAAGATTTGTGTACCACTCGGCAAAACTTAACAACATAATAATACAGTCAGTCAGGCACTTAACGCACTTTATGGTACCGGTACCTAGGAATGTGGCACCGTATGGTACCGTACACATTCGGCCACTTTGGTGGTACCATAATATTGTGCCGGTACTTTATATGGTGCCACTAGCCTAGGTACCGGACGTTCGAGGACTGTGGTGGTACAATAAACGGTAACCGTACCATATCAGGCGCGAGTATCACAAACGACGTTAAGTGCCTGACTGTAACACGAGAGGCGCATTGGTAGCTGGTATCTAACTGAGAAAACAGTTGAACAACTTTGAAATAAGCAACAAGGCGGATAGTATTTCTATTTATAAGGTGCACAACAATAATACAAACACATGCAATAACAGCGAAGCAACTGATCACGGAACCAAAAGATGCGAGCCCGGCTTTTTACCGGGCCATGCTTCTTTGGCGTATTTTTTCTTTCTGGGTTCGTCGTCGGCGGAAGCAGACGGTGCTGCGGTTTGTCCATAGGCAGGTGGTTGCCATGCAGAAGGGGAAGGAAGCGAAGAATTGTAGAGATCAATGTCAGGTGCTGCGTTAGGCATACTGAGGCCAAGTTTTGTGCTGATCGGTCCAAAACCTGTCAAGTGGCCGACTGAACGAGCCACCGTGCTGACCACTCTCGCCGACACAGTCGAATTGGACTGAGCCACGGACCCAGAGTCACCTCTCACATCTTCCACGGACAAACGAGGTCTCTGCAACCACTCGTTTTCTAGCAATTCAACCAGACACCAATCATACTTTTGCTGCAACGACGGCAGTGTGCACCAGATTTCTAAACCGTCCAACCGAGGGATCGACATCCTCTGCAACCAGCCACTCACTAAGCGCAAAACACCAAGACCGCAATCTTTCTGACCAGGATTAATTATTTGTTCCTCATCCAAAAAGGAAACGGCGAAGGTGTTTCTTTTGCGAAATGCTTTGAACTGGTCGTCTGGAACTTCTATCGTTGCAATTCGCCGATTCAACGCCGTGTTGTATTCAGTGAGGTTCTAGAAACAGATACTACATTTCTGTGACACATAGTCCGTCATGCACACGACCAACAAGAATACCGAGTTACAACAAACACACGTTCCTCTAGATAAACCATTGGAGCTCATTTTCACAGCCGGGAGCTTTGGGCATTTGTTTACAGCAAGGTAAAAAGCTAGATGCCTTTTCTTGACGCCTTTGCATTTTCTGTTCAGAAAAGGCATTAAACAGAAGGGCATTTCTACACATGAGCATTTTTGGTTTGTATTAAAGGTTAACAACTCACGGCCAGTTCTTCTTCTTTGACGGGGAGGTGAGCACGAGCGTCAGAGTCGGCCAGCAGGTCATCTTCCTCATCGGCCAAGCCCTGACTGGTCTTGAGCCGGGCACGTAAGGTGTAGCGACGTGTCGACGCACCGAAATGGAAGGTCTGGTCGAGCTGCACGTGCTGGGGCTTGTCGTTTTCCAAACGCACATTGCCGATAAAGGTGCCGTGCGCTAAATAACTGTCAGTCAGTCACGCAAGAAGCACTGTACACCGGCACTCACTGCTGCCCAGATCTATGAGAAAAAACCGATTCAAGTGCTTGTGGTAAACCAGAACGGCGTGGACACGCGAGCACGAGGCGTGATCAATGGCAAAGTCGCACTGCTTAGGATTCCGGCCGAAGTAGTAACACCGTTTTTCATCGATCATCAGTTTCTAACAATATACACTCAACGTGGTAAATACAAACTGAAAATTACCTGAACCAGTTTCTGCCCCTTCATCACGTCCAAGTGCAGCCCTGCCGGGGGCTTGCCGGCCCTGACAAACCAGCAATATGAATATCTGAAGGAAACATAAGCTTACCATTTCGGCAGTTTGAACTCAACGTCCTGCTCCTCGGGAACTACAGCTGAATCATCCGATGACTCACCAGTCATGTTTAGCTAGCTAATGACACGGACGCATTTATAAATAATAGGCCGACGTGTTAGCAGGCATCGAAGGGTAGCAACATCCCTTGACTTGAGAGTAAACCAGACACTCATAGACATCTTTACTAGATATACACACTAAAGCTGAGATAACAAGAAAACTACCAACAAACTGGCCTACCAAGTCACTCCCTCACTTTGGTCAACACATGGAATCGCAAACACCGAATAGAACAATACACTAGTTTTGCCGAGCGGCACGTCGGCTTACAATGTGACATTAAAACAACATGCTCTATAGAAGTGCCTTAGAAGAGACCAATGAGCACACACTCTAGGCGCAGCACCAAACAGCACGTCAATTGTGTCAAGTGCACCGCAGTAAACCCGTTTGGTAAAAATACAAGGACAATCTGCGACTCCAAACTATGGGCAGTGGCCACAATACAGGTCAGCAAATACATAGTCGATATAAGAAATGGCTATGTGATGATTGTAGGCATTAACTGAAGCGTTCGTAAATGGACGGGTAAGTTTAGCTGATTGCCACCAAAGCTTGTCAGTCACCGTCTTCTCTAAACATCTAATCGCCAACCATTTTTGACTTCTGAGTGCAGAATTTTTCAAAACGTACGAAGACCAATGCTCACTCTATATTTTCATAAGCTAAATCGTGTTCCACTTCACTCTGTCAACGAGTGCAGTTCAGAAACGAAAACCCGCGCTTTCAGCAAAGATAAAATAAGCAAAAAAAGTTTTGACCCGGATAGCCTCAATCATAATATAACCAGGAAAGGAATGTGAATCTGTCATGACACCTGCAATCACATTTTCAAAGCAAGAACACCAGCTGCGAGTTCACGTAACCACAGGTTCTCCCTCTCGTAATGGCTAGCAAACGGATCGTTGTCACTGAACTGCAGATGACCTTGCACCGATCCAGTGGTGGCAGCCACAGTGATGATCGCAGGATCTGGCTTCAAACTGAATGGAACCGATGCTGACTGAATCATCCGCTGCCTGTCGTCGTAATTATTCCAAGGCGGCTGATTGATAGATGTTGCGTCCAGCTTCTAAACAATAATATTCGTACACTTAGCGAACGACCAGAACCAGATTTTTGGGTCCGATCCGACTCAGTATCGGAACTGAAGCAGAGTTCGGAATCGAAATAAATCAGTATTCAGAACTTTACCATCGCCGGTCGCCGCCTCCTTAAATTCTAACCACCTTTTCTGGGAAATCGACAATTTGATAAAAAATTTGGCGACTTTTTGAGAAATCGGTAACCCTCAATGAAAACTCACATCATCAAATTTTTTTCCGGCGTGACCTTGTCATATAACAGTTTCAGGACCTGTTATTATAGCATCAGTGACAAGCAGACTATATCAACGAAAATATATCATTTATTAACATAAACACTGTCTTGAAACATTGTTTTATTTCTTATGTTTGCCTAAGCTTGAGGTGATTCGACAAAGCCTTTAATGAGATTTTAAGTTATTGTACTCTTTAGAGTCAGTGTCTGAGCCGGGCGAACTCCTAGTCTAAAAATAGGTCGACATTTTACATCATATAAGTGCTGTTTCGGGCGGGATAGGTAGGCTACTCCTAATCGAAAAGGCCAAACCCCCTCACGCCCGAAACAGATTTATGACTCCCGGTTAAAATAACGTAAGTACTGCTAGTAATTCGAATGCTAACAAACAGACACATAAGTAATCAATTTTTAGATAAAAATGCGCTGAAAATGCCTTTCCTTTGGTAATCAAAGTTGTTTCCGCTACTACCAATCAAGATACAAGTGTTTTCAGGAGCACCTTTTGTTTATTTTATATTCGTTTTTAACTGTTAAACGAAATTTGACAGCAAAAATTACAATTTTTAGCCGTATTGTCAATCCTCTATCCTATACACAGTTTCCAGCAGAATTTTCAACGAAACATAGCAGGAATTGCCCTGCAGTGCAGTACCTACCATAATACTGTCGCTATTGGAAGAAACGACGATGTCGCCAAGGTTACGATCTGTCAACCATTGCATCAGCCCTCCAACGCTCATAATAGAATTGTTCAGGTCTGCAGAAACGTTATTCATCATCTCCATGAGTTTCAGATCGGTAGCAGACAGGTAGGCGCTTTTGCTCTTTGACAGCAAATGCCGTATCGCACTGAAGAACATTTCAATCATAGATTATCCACCATACCATACATTGGCCGGAAAAATCAGGAGGAAAAAATCTGGAGGCGTTAGCAAATGAGCCCGGAGGAAGACGTGCCCGACAAACGACCCACGCGTCCTCGTTGGCCCAGACTTACATGCATCAAATCAACGAGCAAAGGTGGAAAGGGCTTGCTCAGCTGGCAGCTGGGGTCTGATCAAAAATTCTGTGTGGGCCTTCTAATACTACAAAACACGCTAGAATGGTTGAAAACAGTAATTTCGGCTCATAAACAGCTACAAGTAGCAACCAATTTTACATTCAATTTCAGCAATCTTTGTGTCTGCAAGTGCAATAAAAATGACGAAAA